>SKCR01034546.1:22500-151795 GCA_019454045.1 Zanthoxylum bungeanum
AAAATAAGCACAATTCTTATGTTGGAGAGTGTTTAAGATAATGAAAACTCTGATGAGGGTTTCCGGATTAAATGCACTAAATGAGATGGCGAGATAAGGAAGTTAGAGAGTGAAGTCAATTCTGTCTCATTTCGGACAGGCTGTGCTTGGAAGTTTATAACTTGAGTTTTATAAGTCCGATTGATGAACTGTAAAATTCTGGGTAAGCTAGATACATAGAGAAGTAACATATCCAAATTTCAGAATTTTTGCACTTGAGATGAGACCGGATCGAATTTTTGAAGTCAGGCTATCTGCTGCCCCTGTGTGCAGTTTTTCCAGTCGCGCGACCCCCGAACATCAGTCCATAACTTGAGTTCTAGGAATCGAAACGGAAATCCGTAAAATCCAACATAAAATACACATAAGGAAATCTCATACTCAAAAATCAGATTTTTTAGACTTAAAATGAAATTGCATAAAAATTCAGAAGTTGGAGTTAGAGCAGTGGCGACTGCGTAAGTTGAGGAAAGTGCCTTATATCTTGAGTCTTAGGAGTCCAAATCGAGATCCGTAAAAAATGACATAAAGTAGACTCATAGAGGAGTATTCTATAAAACATTCAGCTCTAGAACTGATCCCCTCTATTTATACCGAATTTTCAAAGTCAGGTCACTGTCAGTAAAATGATTTGCGTAACAACGAAATAAACCTCGTAAAAACTCTATAGGGTGCTATAACATGTTAGAAACACAGCGGGGGTGATAATTCATGCATTGCACGTTTATTCTTATCTATGGGAATATTCTCGTCGTAGTAGCTAACAAATTTATTCTTATTCATATATATAGATCGGCCTCAAGATTCTCAGGGACCTTTCACCCCGTGAAGGGATTCATCTCAGCCGTATACAGTGAGTGGACACTTTATCTTTTGCTTGATTTCTTTATTACTTGTATTTAAATACCAGACTTACTTTTCAGCAATTAGGGCGTTAGCCAAGTTTGTTTTTATATCATATATGATTTAGCATGTTTTGAGAAGTTTTATAGAAAACAGATGTTCCAGTTTGAGTTTTATGTTTTTCAGAAAATGTTTTATGGTTTTTCGGGGCATGAGGTAAAAACTCACCCCAGTATGTAACTTGAGATACAGATGAAATTGACGGATACAGAGAGCATGTGCACATGTTGAGGACTGGGGGGACGCCCCTAGATCCTCAGCGCTCAGATGGTACATTCCTGGGCAGAGATGCGCCTACGGACGGAGATGCGCCTACGGGCGGAGATGCGCCTTCGGGCAGAGATGCGCCTACGGGCGGAGATTCTGTTTTCAGAAAAAAGGATTTTCAGTTTTCAGAAAAAGGATTTTCAGTTTTCAGAAAAGAGTTTTCGAAAAGAATTTAGAAAGACGGATTTAGAGTAATGTACAAGAAAGAGTTTTCAGTTTTCAGATTCTTAGTAAACAGTTTTCAGAAACCAGTGTTTTAAAGGCAGTTTTCAGAAATATGAAGTTTTGGAATACAAAGATTTCATATAGAGATGTTTTGAAAATATGGTTTTAAAGCTAAAAGATTTTTATATCAGTTTTCAGTCATTGTCCACTCACTTAGATCGTATAGCGATCTAACCCCCCCTCCAGTCTTTATGTTTTGCAGGAATTTCTAAGAGGACGAGCTCGGGAGGACGGATACTGATGCAGTCACCAGGGATGAAGTCCACTAACATTGAGTCATATAATATAAGAGTCCAATCAGTGTCAAGTAGAAGTTTCTGTATGCATTAGTAGAGTATGAGAAATCAAAAACATATGTTAATTTGTGTAAAGTAAAGTATTTTGTATTCATAGATATGAGAAATAAATGCATTTCAAATTGAGTATGGTTTATATACATGACATTGCATTTGAACAGATTAGAATACAGTCAGAGAGTCAGAGGCTTATGGGTTAGTTTAGTCTATCCTCTGCCCGGTAACATCTCCCAGATCAGGGATGTTACATTATTATTTATGATTAATATATTATTAATAAGTAATTGTTGTTATTATTATTATTATTGTAATAGTATTCTGAATATTATTATTTATAATTATATTATTATTAATAAGTATTATTATTATTATATTATTATTATTATTATTATTATAGTTTTCTGAATATTATTATTTATAATTAATATATTATTAATAAGTAATTATTATTTTTATTGTGAAGGTTTTATAGGGAATATTCGGTAATGCATCGGAACGCGGAAAATCAAAATTTTCGATTTCAATAATTTTCTTGGAACAATTAAAAAAACTTATTTATTTAATTACCCAATACTTAAAAACTGAAATTTAACTCAAGAAATCATATGTCTTGAAAATTACCGTTTGACCTCTAAACTTTGCATTTTGTTCATTTTAGTCCTCAAATTGTCTAAATTGTCGAACAGCCCATAAATTTTCAATTTTTGCAATTTGGGTCAATTTTGTTCAAAATATGTCAAGATCAAATCCAATCAACCCAAAATTTAATATGCAACATATACACACCATAATACATCACATATATGAAAATCCCCAAATTTGGAAAGGGTTATCAACCCTAATTTTACAATTTCTTCAAATTGACAAATTACACCAAATTAAACAAATTCAATACTTTAATTCAATCTTTGCTTCACCAAACAAGTCTCACCACCATGAAACAACTTAAGAACAATTCTAGGTCATCAATGAGTGGCTAAGAAACTCTAGAATGACAACATAATTATCAAATAATCAAAAGTATGCTTTGGAAACCATTTCAAGCTTACTTTATTAACATACATGCTTTCATCTTTCAAACAAGTTCACAATCATTTAATTACAAACCAAAAGTGTAGAGACAACATTCTAGCAACACATGTTGAAGCTAAGCATGATAGAAATAATTTCTTAGTTGAAAAGTTTAAGAAAAATCTTACAAAATCCAAGTATTTTCAAGCTTTTTCTTCTTGTTCTTCAACTTTGCTCTAATTTTTTTTTTTTTTTTTTTGTAATGTTTTTTGAAACTTGTTGTTATGAAACAAATGAAAAACAAAACCCTTTTGTTAGTCACCCCACTTGGCCGAAACTTCAAAGAAAAATATCATGATATTTTTCAATTTTTGGTTTCAATTAATTAAATCAAAAATGAAATACAAACTTTTGGTATTTCATCATTAAATCATTTAATGCTAATAACCAAGTGTAACCAATAACCTAAGGCCATTTACTTACTTTAATAAAACAAAACATGACTTAAGATATTTTGATACTTTAATTAATTAATCATATAACATTTATATAATTAAATAATTAAATACAAATATCATAAATATATGTATTATATTTACATTAAATAATAAAAATACATATATCAATAATATATGTCAAAAATCACAATTTGACATTTAATTAATGTGTATTTAATAAAATCAAATATTAAATACAAATACACATCAATTAGAAAAATGACCATTAGGTCCATTTGCATGTAATTTTCGTTTAACCGTTAAACGAGTTATAAATAATCAGTATTATTCATAATAGTTGTCCTAGTGCTCTACGAGTATATTTCACTAGTGAGACTCTCTAGATTCAGACATATTCGTCAAAAATTCTAATTTCGTATCCATAATTTACCCACCCGTAAATTATGACGACCACAGATAAACTCGCTGAATCATACAGGTCGAGGTCATGGCATATGTTTAATTCCTCTGTCACAAGTATCCGGATATATCCCAGAGATATAGATGTAAACGTCAAATCTCTATAGGGACAATCCCGTCGATGTCTCTATTAGCAATCTCTAAAAGAACACTTAAAACTTACTTCTAAAACATACCACCGGCCCATGGTTTTTTTTCTCATTACTAATCATATATGGACTACCTATGCTCTGTACACATAAATGACGGATCCTATCTTGACACACACAGGACACCATGAGGATCTGTCCACTCCCAGTGAACAGGCAGAGGTCTGATCTAAATAGATCGGTGACATGATTGTCATCTAAGTGTGGAAGATGTCTAATGTCAGTGGTATCTCAAGTCGAAGAATCACTTATGCTACTCAACTCGAGAAGATTCTTATTGACGTTGGTGTACCATCCATTAAGAATCTTCGGTGAGTTATTCAGTATTTATCCGCTATAAACACCTACACGTCTATACGAGTCTCCAAGACTCATGGTTCATTGAGAAACCATTGGAATAATATATTCCAGTATACAACATGTTTCAATCTCAACAGGTTTACTTTACTGACCAAGTAGTGTAAACCTCGACCAGGAACAGTCTAAGAATGACAACGTCATGATACAACTCAATGTCTGTTGCGATGCTTTTGCAACTACATCATTACTAATCATTCTAAGGTCAATTATGTCTTTACCTTATGAAGAGATATATTATATTATAGAATCTGCTTATTTTATTCATAATAAAATGTTTACAAGAGTATTTACATGGAAATACAACAGGGAATTGGCGCTCTGAGCACCAACCCTAACAAAATCTCCCACTTGCTCTAGTGCTAATATCAATTGTATCTAATACCCATCGACTCCACATGTTTATTAAATAACTTCGGAGGTATGGCATTCGTAAGCAGGTCTGCTACATTATCTTCACTCCATTGCACACAATAATTTCCCCTTGCGAAACAATCTCTCGAAAGATATGGTACTTATGTTCCACATACTTCGACTTCTAATGCGCCATCGGTTCCTTTGCTTACGCAATGGCTTCAGTATTATCACAGTATAACGGAATCATATTCTCGATACTTGGGACCACTCCCAATTCTGTGATAAAGTTCCTAATCCATACAGCTTCCTTTGCAGCTTCAGAAGCTGTAATGTATTCCGCCTCTGTGGTGGAATCTGATGTTGTCCCCTGTTTGGAAACAAACTGCACCTCCGTTAAGGGTAAAGACAAATCCAGATATAGACTTTCTATCATCGGGATCTGATTGGAAGTCGGAATCCGTATAACCATTAACTTGCAGTTCATTTCCTCCATATATTATCAACTTATCCTTAGTACCTTTAAGATACTTCAGGATATATTTAATAGCCATCCAATGGTCATTGCCTGGATTGGATTGATATCTACTGGTTACGCTAACAACGAAACTGATATCAAGCATAGTACATAACATGGCATACATTATGCTACCCAAACATGAAACATAAGATTGGTTAGACATTCTAATCTTCTCACCGTCTGTTTGCGGACACATCTTCTTTGAAAGATGAATCCCATGTCTGAACGGTATATTTACTGTCTTACAGTTACCAAAATTATACCGTTCCAAGATCTTATCTATGTACGTTGATTGAGATAACCCAATCAGCTTCCATTCTCTATCTCTATAGAGTTTTATGCCTAAGACATATGAAGATTCTCCCAGGTCCTCCATGGAGAAATTCTTACAGAGGTAAGCTTTGACGCCTTGCATCATCCCTATATCATTCCCAATGATTAGGATGTCGTTAACATAGAGGACTAAAAATACCATCATGCTCCCAGTGGCCTTATGATACACACGGGATTCTTCCGAATTCTTGAGAAAATCAGACAATCTAATAATCTCATCGAATTGAAGATTCCAACTTCGTGAAGCTTGTTTAAGTCCATAAATGGACTTCTTAAGCTTACATACCATACTCGAGTTCTCTCTGAATGCAAAACCCTCTGGCTGTTCCATATAGATTTCTTCATCAAGAAATCCATTTAGAAAAGCCATTTTGACATCCATTTGCCAAATCTCGTAATCATGATAAGCAGCTATCGAAAGCAAAATCCTAATAGACTTAAGCATTGCTACTAGCGAAAAAGTTTCATCGTAGTCGACGCCAGGTTACTACGTGTAACCTTTTGCTACCAGTCGGGCCTTACAAGTTTCAACCTTTCCATCAGGCCAGTTCTTCCTCTTGTAAACCCATTTACAACCGACATGAACAATTCCTTCGGGAAGCGGAACCAAGTCCCAAACTTGATTCTCATGCATTGAGTCTAACTCGGATTTCATGGCATATTGCCACTTCATGGAGTCGATGTCCAACATTAATTCTCTATAGGTCAAATTGTTAGTCTCTTCAACTAAGAGAACATCAAGACTATTTTCTTGTATCAAATACAAGTGTTCATGAGGTCTAGATACCCTTTGTGACCTACAGAGTGTGTGTGTTGAAGGTTCTTCATCTTCTTGAACTTCAGGTTCCTCCGTTGGTTCGTTGTTTTCAGGTTGGACTTCATCAAGTTCAATCTGTCTATGATTACCACATTCTGACAAAAATTCTACCTCTAGAAATTTTACGAAGCGAGCTACGAACATATTTCGATGCTCGGTATCATAGAATATATATCCCTTCGTATCCGAAGGATATCCAATAAACCTAAACTTTTGCCCTCGAGGTGAAAGCTTATCTTGCTGAGTCATTCTGACATAGGTAGGACAACCTCAAACCTTAACATAATTAAGATTTGATTTTCTACCGGTCCATATCTTATATGTAGTCATAGGAACAAATTTTTGAAGGAATCTTATTCAAAAGATGTGCAACTATTAAAAGAGAGTAGCCCCATAAATAATAGGGCAAATCTGTAAAACTCAACATAGATCAGACCATATCCAATAAATTCTTATTTCTCCTCTCAGACATTCCATAGTGTTATGGAGTATCTGGAGGAGTATATTGAGCGAGAATCTCATTCTCCTTCATACAATCCATGAACTCACTACTCATTTATTCACCACATCGATCAGATCGAAGACATTTAATATATTGATAAGTCTGTTTTTCTACTTCATTACGGAACTCTTTGAACTTTTCAAAGGTTTTCGATTTATGTCTCATTAGATAGATATAACCATACCGTGATAGATCATCGGTAAAGGTAATTGAGTACGAATAACCACTGTGAGCAGTTTGACTTAGTGGACCACACACATCAGAATGTACGAGTTCCAGTAAGTTATGGCACGATTTCCAACACCAGAAAATGAGGCTTTGGTCATCTTACCCTGAATACATGATTCACAAGTTGGATAAGGTTCAATGGTGAGATCTGGTATCAAACCATTCCTAACCAATTGGGTAAGACGTTTCACACCTATATGACCTAGCCTCATATGCCACAGTTCATAATTATTAACTACAGGTAAACTACGTTTATTAATCATAGTATTCAAAATATCTATAGAGGTATGCAATGTGTAATGACCATGCTCATTTGGACAACAAATGATCTGAATATTACATTTATCATATAAATATAAAGAACAATTCTTAATATTAACATGATAACCTTCTGTATCTAATATAAAAAGAGATATAATATTTGCTACACATCATGGTACAACATAGCAATCATATAACAAAAGGCTCCCACTTGGCAAGGGGATCTCGCATACTCCCACTGCAACTGCATCCAAAGAGTCTCCACTCCCAAAACGCAATTGCATTTCTCCAGGCTTCGGCTTCTTATTTTCCTTCAGCACCTGCAACAAATTACAAATGTGAACAGGATAAGCAGAATCCAAAATCCAGCTAGATGTAACATCTTCACAAGCTAGTGAGATATTAATAATTGGAAAAATAAATGTACCTGATGTATATGCTCTCTCTCCCCTTATCTGGGCAATGTAGTCAGGACAGTTCATTTTCTAGTGCCCGACTTTGCTGTAATGATGGCATTTTTCTTCAGACGCCCTCTTGGCTTTGCTATCTTTCCTTGCGGTGGAGGACCGAAACACTTCTTCTTCTTCGCTTTCATCTTCTTTCCCTTTGGCCTAGCCTGGGAAGAAGCAGAAAGTGAAGTAGGTTTCGGAGGGCGAGTCGTTACTCTATTCCTTAGGTCCTATTCTGCTGTGATCAACATCCTATGCAGTTCAATTTAGGAACAGATAATCCCATTCATGTTGAAATACATTACGAATTGGCGATAAGAAGCTGTGAGCGAACCAAGAATGATACTCCTACCGAGAATGTCATTCAGAGGGAGATTATGTTGCTTCAGTTGTTCGATCAAATCGATCAAGTGAAGAACATGCGAGCTTACAGCTTGCCCCTCGTCCAGTCACGCATGGAACAGTTCCATCACAACTTTATGAACAATAATTTATTCTTGGTTCATATACGATTCTCTTAATCGCATCATCATACTATACACATCTGTCATGCCATAGTATTGCCTCTTGAGTTCCGATGCCAGTGAACTTAAGATGCATGATTTAAATTTTAAATCATCATTTTCCAAGCTTGGAAAACTTGCAGTTCCTCCGGTGTTGCGTTCTCAGACACAGCAAGAGGCAACAGACCGTCAAGTATATATCCCAACTTTTCAGATTCATGGACAATCCTTAAATCCAAACCCCAATCAGTAAAGTTTTCAGCGCCTTTTAGTTTGTTCGTATCCAACTTACACGCAAACGAATTAGTCGATTGTGCCGCCATTGCAAATATATCATATAGATTACGAAAAATGGTTAGCAGAATTTAACAATTTCAAATAATATCAAAAACATTAACTAGATCATGGATTTTTAATCTAAAAATACCTCTTCCACTAAATCATGCAATACTGTAATCCCCAAATAGAATACAAAGATTTAATAATTAAATTAAATATAAATAGTGAAAGGTGGATCCCATGAATATATTCCAGCTTACAGCTTTGGCACGTTCTCGCCTACGTATATTTATCATGTAGACAACTCATTGTCAATCACTCAATAGTGACTCATGAGTTTCCGGTCCTGGTCATTTTTCGTTGTGACAACTTTGGCACATTCACATGGAGGCATACCAAGGTTAAACTCGTCAATGATAAACTCAAGCTACTTGCGTAACCCTAACAACTTTGGCACGTTCAGGATTCCGTTTTCGCTTGAATTTTTCTAGTATCATATATACATCCGACATAAATAAATTTCTATCGGCTACATCCTCACAGCTTTGGCACATTCTCAGATGTAGTCATAGAAAAGATATCCATAAACCGTATTGACAAGACGGACCATGTAACATCCATCAAATACATAATTAACATACAACCTTATTAATTATGGATTTTCCGTAAAAGATGCTTTTACTTTATTTAATCAAATGAAATAAACACATGCATGTATAAAGTAAAGATTAAATTAAACATTGAATTTAAAGGCATAATAATATCTAGTGTTCAGAATCAGACTCTCTCTAATACCATTTTGAAAGGGTTTTATAGGGAATATCCGGTAACGCAGCGGAACGCGGAAAATCAAAATTTTTCGATTTCAATAATTTTCTTGGAACAATTAAATAGACTTATTTATTTAATTACCCAATACTTAAAAATTGAAATTTAACTCAAGAAATCATATTTCTTGAAAATTACCCTTTGACCCCTAAATTTTACACTTTGTTCATTTTAGTCCTCAAATTGTCAAATACAACTTTGGATGATCCCAAATCAGTTCTAAAATGATTTCCAATATGTACAACACATCAAAATTAAATTGCAACAAAATCCCCAATTTTTCTTAAATTACCGAACAACCCACAAATTTTCAGTTTTTGCAATTTGGTTCAATTTTGTTCAAAATATGTCAAGATCAAATCCAATGAACCCAAAATTTAATATGCATAATATACACACCATAATACATCACATATATGAAAATTCACAAATTTGGAAAGGGTTATGAACCCTAATTTTATAATTTCTTCAAATTGATAAATTACACCAAATTAAACAAATTCAATACTTTAATTCAATCTTTGCTACACGAAACAAGTCTCACCACCATGAAAAAACTCAAGAATAATTCTAGGTTATCGATGAGTGGATAAGCAACTCTAGAATGACAACATGATTATCAAATAATCAAAAGTAAGCCTTTGAAACCATTTCAAGCTTACTTTATTAACATACATGCTTTCATCTTTCAAACAAGTTCACAACCATTTAATTACAAACCAAAAGTGTAGAGACAACATCCTAGCAACACATGTTGAAGCTAAACATGATAGAAACAATTTCTTAGTTGAAAAGTTTAAGAAAAAAACTTACAAAATCCAAGTATTTTCAAGCTTTTTCTTCTTGTTCTTCAACTTTGCTCTCAATTTTATTTATTTATTTTTTTGGTAATGTTTTTGGTAACTTGTTGTTATGAAACAAATGAAAAATAAAACCCTTTTGTTAGTCACCCCACTTGGCCGAAACTTCAAAGAAAAATATCATGAGATTTTTCAATTTTTGGTTTCAATTAATTAAATAAAAAATGAAATACAAACTTTTGGTATTTCATCATTAAACTATTTAATGCTAATAACCAAGTGTAACCAATAACCTAAGGCCATCTACCTACTTTAATAAAGCAAAACATGACTTAAGATTTTTTGATACTTTAATTAATTTAATCATATAACATTTATATAATTAAATAATTAAATACAAATATCTTAAATATATGTATTATATTTACATTAAATAATAAAAATATATATATCAATTATATATGTCAAAAATCACAATTTGACATTTAATTAATATGTATTTAATAAAATCAAATTTTAAATACAAATACACATCAATTAGAAAATGACCATTAGGTCCATTTTCATGTAATTTTCGTTTAACCGTTAAACGAGTTATAAATAATCAGTATTATTCATAATAGTTGCCCTAGTGTTCTACGAGTATATTTCACTAGTGAGACTCTCTATATTCAGGCATATCCGTCACGAAATCCAATTTCGTGTCCATAATTTACCCACTCGTAAATTATGATGACCACAGATAAACTTGCTGAATCATACAGGTTGAGGTCATGGCATATGTTTAATTCATCCGTCACAGGTATCCGGATATATCCCAGAGATATAGATATAAAAGTCAAACTTTATAGGGACAATCTCGTCGACGTCTCTTTTAGCAATCTCTAAAAAAACACTTAGAACTTACTTCTAAAGTGTACCACGGGCCCATGGTTTTTTTATCTGATTGCTAATCATATATGGACTGCCTATGCTCTATACAAAAAACTGACGGATCCTATATTGACACACACAGGATACCATGAGGATCTGTCTACACCAAACGAACAGACGGAGGTCTGATCTAATGACCGGTGCGTAATCATATGCGTATAACGCAAGCGCACGTATCGTTCAAGTAGTATAAAAAGTATCAATCCCACGAGGACTTAAAACCTTTTGTTATCAATTTGTAAAGTTAAATGTTTACAAGTATCTAATGGATTGATTGTTTGATTGGGTGGTGACTTTAAAATTAAAACAAGTAAATAAAATTGCTTGAAAGTAGATTGAAGAAAATTTAAATTTATAAAACTATCCAGTGTTGTGAATCCTTCCAATATCTTTTTAAAAGATGAAGTGGTTATTTTACATTTGTGTAATATATTGGTTTATTAACCTGGAACACGAAATTATGTAAAATTCTCTTCCGATGGTCAAATACAAATACCCAATATAACCCAATTAATCATATTCCTATGTTAACCAAGTTATCTGAATTTATTAAGATTAAGTTCCAATTATAGCTACCCCCGCTCGACAAGTATATTCCTATCCTGTAAGGAAATCTATTAAAGGGTTATCTATCCTCAAGGAAGATCGTGAGCTATAAGTCTAAGGTCTTAAACCTAAAATCCATTTTCCAAGTTCATTTTAAGTTTACCAGTTCAATTTTATTAATGGCCAATTAATAAAAAGCATTAAGATTAAGGCTCAATAAATAACCTTTATATTACCCAAACTGTAATTTAATCCCTTATAAACCGGTGATATTGGATTTCATCACACCCCGGATAAATGGCTTAGTTACGACAAATATTTACGGGTAGTAAAAACTTAAATAAATAAAAGACATAAAGTAAAATACTGAAAATTAAATGCTGAAAAGTAAATGCTGAAAGGAAATTACTGAAAAGTAAATGCTGAAAAGTAAATTGCTGAAAGTAAATTGCTGAAAAGTAAATGCTGAAAAGTAAATGCTTGAAAAGTAAATAAAGTAAAAGTACAATAAAAGAAAATGCTGAGGTAAAAAGGATCAACTTTTATTACTTCTATTTTAAATATCTCCCTTAATATATAATATTAACTTTGCATGATAATTACCAACCAGCCAAATAGGCAGTATCCAGATTAAGTCAAATTAATAATTAATTACCAACAGACCAATCAGGTGGTATCTAGTTTAGTCAGGTTAAAATAAATTTAAATAATTACTAACCGACCAATATGGCAGTATCCTCGTTAATTCATGTTTTAATTAGTTTATATATTATATATAATTAATGGAGATTAATCTAAATATAGTAATAAAAGTTTTACCTTTTACCCCAGCAAAGGGGAGTTACCTCCTCATTACTGAAAAGTAAAAACTGAAAATTAAAGAAAGAAAAGTATTGTGCGTAAAAGTAAATTGCGAAAAGTAAAAACTGAAAAGTAAAGAAAAGAAAGTGCGAAAGCGGAAATTAATTACTGAAAGCTGTAAATAAACAAACAAGATACAATCTTCTTAGTGTTCTTAAGGAATTCCTTAGAAGAAAGTATGAATTTACAAATGAAATGGCTTGGTATTTATAGGCAAAATTTTGCATCCATCAAATCATCCACCAAATCCATTATTAATTGCTCCACTAATTGCTCCACCAAATCCATTATTAATTGTTCCACTAATTGCTTATCATGTTTGGTGATGATTTGATAATTTTTATTATTTATTTATTAAATTTTTTTTTTGCTTTGAAAATGATTGAAAATGACTTTAATAATTACACACAACACACTTCTGGATGGTTCATCAATATTGGGCATGAAATCTTCAGAATTCGAAATTATTTTGTCTTTCAAAGTTATAGATCTTTGAGTCTTCTTTAATTTGGAACTTTAATCAGCTCAATCCGATATCGGAGTAAAATGTTATGCCCAAAATACGACAGATGCGCAAAACTAGAATTTCCCAAAACTGCACTTCGTTAAAACGCCCTTTCAAGTTTCCAATCTCCAAAATTAATATGTCAATTCCAATATTTGCCCTTATTTGACCCATATTTCGTCTTAAATGATTTCATTGAGTCCGAATATTATTTTATCTGCAAAATAAACTAAAACATATCAAAACGTTCGTCAAACCCGAGAAACTAAACAAAATATTAAGTAAAATGGGCGGTAAATATTGATATATTTTCCCCTCATCACACCCCCAAACCTAAAATTTTGCTAGTCCTCGAGCAAAACAACAAAATAAAATACAAGAAACAATTAAAATTAAACTAAGCCACTTTCGTAGGGATCACGGTTGCATTTAGCATATGCAACAAACCTTTAAATCTCGGTGTCCCTAATGGACGAGTTATAGTCTCGTGATAGCTTACAGCAACGATACCCACAAACGTTTTACAAAAGTAAAAAGATAATAAAACTAATCCACACAAAAGCAAAAAGACAAGAGAAAAGAGAATAAAGAAGTTAGTGATTAATCAGGTGAAACTTCTACCAAGTTACTAGTTGTTTTCTTTCTTTCTAAATTACTGAATAAGTAAATTCTCCGATTATATTTACCATTCTCCATATGCACAGCCGACAAAATATTAATTAACTCATTTTTGCCCACAACAGTCACATGTGCAGTTGATAAGAGAGTAATATTTTTGCTAAAGTTTTATTAGAATTCACACCTTTTTGCAGCAATGGAATAATTTTTCTGATTTTTCTCTTTGATTTTTGATTTTTTTTATTTATATACAATATCTTCCATCTATGTAGCGAGTGTTGGGTCGGTGGCTCCCATACCAGTTGGCTTTAGGGCACCAGGCGTTAAGACACCCCTACGGACTTAATTACTCAGTCTTCAGATATATATATTTTTGCAACATCATTGATCCATGTAGCGAGCTTTGGGCCAGTGACTCCCAAACCAGTTGGCTTTAGGGCACTAGGTGTTAAAACACCCTTACAGACTTAATAACTCGGACCTCATACCTTTTTTTTTACTCCATCACTTTTTGAGATGCTTTCTCCAATTAAACTAGAGCACTAAATATTACAAACTTTTCAATTACAACTCATGTCCGTATGTTACCATGCATGTTGATAATACCTGCCAATTGAGCATATGAAGATCCATTTTAGTCAGTATTATGGGGAATTCACAAATTAAAATAATTCAAAAGGAAATAAACAAAAATTAACTTGTTCCGAAATAGGTTTTAGACACGTCTCAGGAGTGGAAACTCCTTACTCAGCTATCTCTTACCAATTTCACCTTTTTAGTCAAAATAAAAACACAAAAACGCAAAATATTTTTGTAATTTTTGAAAAATTTTCAAAGTTTTTTGTATTTTTTGAAAAATTTTGGACTAAAAATAAAAACAACACACCACTAAAAACAAGATATTGATCAACTAATTCCCTCCCCCAAACCCAAATGAGACATTGTCCCCAATGTCTTAAACAGTAGAAGAAGAGTTTAGAAAACCGTACCTGGTTTGCTGAAATTCTACATCTTAGTGAAAAATTACAGGTTAAGATCCAGATTTATCCGACGCCTCTTACCACGATCATCATCAGACCAGTTTATCTTGGAAATAATGGGGTCAATTTGTGGTTCATAGGCTAAGATTTGATCAATTAAATCTGTGGCAGTTCTGGCAGTAAAGAGGAGTTCTTTTATAGGCTTGGACACAAATCCATTTCTCTGGGCATCATCAAGAAACACACAAAGAAAATAATAAAATCCATCAACATTGTACAGTCCAAACAGTTTCTGGTGTATGTTCAAGTTTGCCCAAGATAGTACTGTAAAAATTTCCTCCATCGTGCCCAAGCCTTATGGCAAAGCAATAAAAGCATCAGCACTGTTAATCATCTCTACCAGTCGTTCAGACATACCTGGCACAATTAGCTCTTCTCCGTTTGATGGTCCAATAAGATTTACCTCCGCCAAGGGTTTTGAGATGATTCCCAAAACGTGAATGCCTCCCTCCTGTACAGCTTTTGAAACGATCCCCATAAGTCCAAGATTGCCTCCGCCATATATTAAGTGCATATTCCTTGCAGCTAAGACTCGACCCATTTCCTGTGCTGCCTCTACGTATTGTGGCTTAACACCAACACTAGTACTGCAAAACACACAGATGTTTTCAACTCTTCTTCTAGAAATGGCTTCCATGTTTTACTCTGGATGTCTTCAAAAGTGCAATGATGAGTTGAATTTATAATACCTGAAAAGGGTGAGTAAAATAATGACACTAGTACCTGCCAAATGACAATTATTAGTTAACAGTAAAATAAATCGTGATAGTAAAAAAGGTCTGGATCCTGTCGGAGAAAATAAAAGAAAACAACAAAATAAATTACAGTTATTAGGAAAAGACAAAAAGATATAATATTTACAATAATGTAACGGCTTGAATGACGTATATGCGTCAGGGACAAGCTTCCCATCCAATTTTCTTATAAATTGGCAAACATGGTCTTTTAGAGTCAGATTCCCGAGACTTAGTTGCTGTCTTTCCTTTTGGAATTGTGTATACAACATGCGAATTTCGTGATACACATATCCACTGGGATGCGTCTCAAGAGTTGGAGATATATCATCTACAGACTCCTTACTCAAGCCATCCCTAATGAATTTAATTTTGTCTTCGCGATTATCAGACATCATTCCTAAAGAACGACAACAAGTATTGCAATTCCAGCGTGCACATTTGAAACAAACACCCATTTGTTTAGCTCTACGTTTTTTTTTTGCATAGGTGCTTCTTCCAAAACCGGGCAAATAAAAATTACAGGAATCAGAATACTCACCTGCTAATCGGACCTGTGCTTCGATTACCCAACGAATGTCATTAGGGACACCATGGATCGTTAGTAGTCTTATCCGTTCCAAACGAGCTTTGTAAACTTTCATCAGAGATTTTTGAGGGAGAGAAGGAAATTGCTTGTGAATATTTGCGAGAACTTCTTCCATCCTGAAATGAATTAACTTGCAAAAACTAAACACACAAAATGAAATCACACCAAATCACAATATATACACAAATTTAATGGGTTGCCCTAGTGTTCTACGAGTATATTTCACTAGTGAGACTCTCTATATTCATGCATATCCGTCATAAAATCCAATTTCGTGTCCATAATTTACCCACTCGTAAATTATGACGACCACAGATAAACTCGCTGAATCATACAGGTTGAGGTCATGGCATATGTTTAATTCATCCGTCACAGGTATCCAGATATATCCCAAAGATATAGATATAAACGTCAAATCTCTATAGGGACAATCTCATCGACGTCTCTTTTAGCAATCTCTAAAAAAACACTTAGAACTTACTTCTAAAGTGTACCACGGGCCCATGGTTTTTTATCTGATTGCTAATCATATATGGACTGCCTATGCTCTATACAAAAAACTGACGGATCCTATCTTGACACACACAGGATACCCTGAGGATCTGTGTACACCAAACGAACAGGCGGAGACCTGATCTAATGACCGGTGCGTAATCATACGCGTATAACGCAATCGCACGTATCATTCAAGTAGTATAAAAAGTATCGATCCCACGAGGACTTAAAACCTTTTGTTATCAATTTATGAAGTTAAATGTTTACAAGTATCTAAAGGATTGATTGTTTGATTGGGTGGTGACTTTAAAATTAAAACAAGTAAATAAAATTGCTTGAAAGTAGATTGAAGAAAATTCAAATTTATAAACCTATCCAGTGTTGTGAATCCTTCCAATATCTTTTTAAAAGATGAAGTGGTTATTTTACATTTGTGTAATCAATTGGTTTATTAACCTGGAACACGAAATTATGTAAAAGCATATTCCGATGGTCAAATACAAATACCCAATATAACCCAAATAATCATATTCCAATGTTAACCAAGTTATCTGAATTTATTAAGATTAAGTTCCAATTATGGCTACCCCCGCTCGACAAGTATATTCCTATCCTGTAAGGAAATCTATTAAAGGGTTATCTATCCTCAAGGAAGATCTTGAGCTATTAAGTCTAAGGTCTTAAACCTAAAATCCATTTTCCAAGTTCATTTTAAGTTTACCAGTTCAATTTTATTAATGGCCAATTAATAAAAAGCATTAGGATTAAGGCTCAATAAATAAACCTTTATATTACCCAAACTGTAATTTAATCCCTTATAAACCGGTGATATTGGATTTCATCACAACCCCGGATAACTGGCTTAGTTACGATAAATATTTACGGGTAGTAAAAACTTAAATAAAATAAAAGACATAAAGTAAAATACTGAAAATTAAATGCTGAAAAGGAAATGCTGAAAGGAAATTACTGAAAAGTAAATGCTGAAAGTAAATTGCTGAAAGTAAATTGTTGAAAAGTAAATGCTGAAAGTAAATTGCTGAAAAGTAAATAAAGTAAAAGTACAATAAAAGAAAATGCTGAGGTAAAAAGGATCCACTTTTATTACTTCTATTTTAGATATCTCCCTTAATATAATATATTAACTTTGCATGATAATTACCAACCAGCCAAATAGGCGGTATCCAGATTAAGTCAAATTAATAATTAATTACCAACCGACCAATCAGGCGGTATCTAGTTTAGTCAGGTTAAAACAAATTTAAATAATTACTAACCGACCAATATGGCAGTATCCTCGTTAATTCAGGTTTTAATTAGTTTATATATTATATATAATTAATGGAGATTAATCTAAATATTAGTAATAAAAGTTTTACCTTTTACCCCAGCAAAGAGGAGTTACCTCCTCATTACTGAAAAGTAAAATACTGAAAATTAAAGAAAGAAAAGTATTATGCGTAAAAGTAAAACTGAAAAGTAAAGAAAAGAAAGTGCGAAAGCGGAAATTAATTACTGAAAGCTGTAAATAAACAAACAAGATACAATCTTCTTAGTGTTCTTAAGGAATTCCTTAGAAGAAAGTATGAATTTACAAATGAAATGGCTTGGTATTTACAGGCAAAATTTTGCCTCCATCAAATCATCCACCAAATCCATTATTAATTGCTCCACTAATTGTTTATCATGTTTGGTGATGATTTGATAATTTTTATTATTTATTTATTATATTTTTTTTTTTGCTTTGAAAATGACTTTAATAATTACACACAACACACTTCTGGATGGTTCATCAATATCGGGCATGAAATCTTCAGAATTCAAAATTATTTTGTCTTTCAAAGTTGTTGATCTTTGAGTCTTATTTAATCTGGAACTTGAATCAGCTCAATCCGATATCGGAGTAAAACGTTATGCCCAAAATATGACAGATGCGCAAAATTAGAATTTCCCAAAACTGCACTTCGTTAAAACGCCCTTTCAAGTTTCCAATCTCCAAAATTAATATGTCAAGTCCAATATATGCCCTTATTTGACCCATATTTCGTCTTAAATGAATTCATTGAGTCCCAATATTATTTTATCTGCAAAATAAACTAAAACATATCAAAACGTTCATCAAACCCGAGAAACTAAACAAAATATTAAGTAAAGGGGTTGGTAAATATTGATATATTTTCCGCTCATCACACTCCCAAACCTAAAATTTTGCTAGTCCTCGAGCAAAAAAACAAAATAAAATACAAGAAACAATTAAAATTAAACTAAGCCACTTTCGTAGGGATCACAGTTGCATTTAGCATATGCAACAAGCCTTTAAACCCCTAGGTGTCCCTAGTGGATGAGTTATAGTCTCGTGATGGCTTACAGCAACGATACCCACAAACGTTTTACAAAAGTAAAAAGATAATAAAACAAATGCACAAAAAAGCAAAAAGACAAGAGAAAAAAGAATAAAGAAGTTAGTGATTAATCAGGTGAAACTTCTACTCCAAGTTACTAGTTGTTTTCTTTCTTTCTAAATTACTGAATAAGTAAATTCTCCGATTATATTTACCATTCTCCATATGCACAGCCGACAAAATATTAATTAACTCATTTTTGCCCACAACAGTCACATGTGCAGTTGATAAGAGAATAATATTTTTGCTAAAGGTTTATCAGAATTCACACCTTTTTGCAGCAATGGAATAATTTTTCTGATTATTCTGATTTTTTTCTTGGATTTTTGATTTTTTTTATTTATATACAATATCTTCCATCTATGTAGCGAGTGTTGGGTCGGTGGCTCCCATACCAGTTGGCTTTAGGGCACCAGACGTTAAGACACCTCTACAGACTTAATTACTCAGACTTCAGATATATATATTTTTACAACATCATTGATCCATGTAGCGAGCTTTGGGCCAGTGACTCCCAAACCAGTTGGCTTTAGGGCACTAAGTGTTTAAACACCCTTACAGACTTAATAACTCGGACCTCAAACCTTTTTTTTTACTCCATCACTTTTTGAGATGCTTTCTCCAATTAAACTAGAGCACTAAATATTACAAACTTTTCAATTACAACTCATGTCCGTATGTTACCATGCATGTTGATAATACCTGCCAACTGAGCATATGAAGATCCATTTTAGTCAGTATTATGGGGAATTCACAAATTAAAATAATTCAAAAGGAAATAAACAAAAATTAACTTGTTCCGAAATAGGTTTTAGACACGTCTCAGGAGTGGAAACTCCTTACTCAGCTATCTCTTACCAATTTCACATTTTTAGTCAAAATAAAAACACAAAAACGCAAAATATTTTTGTAATTTTTGAAAAATTTTCAATTTTTTTGTATTTTTTGAAAAATTTTGGACTAAAAATAAAAACAACAAACCACTAAAAACAAGATACTGATCAACTAATTCCCTCCCCCAAACCCAAATGAGACATTGTCCCTAATGTCTTAAACAGTAGAAGAAGAGTTTAGAAAACCGTACCTGGTTGCTGAAATTCTACATCTTAGTGAAAAACTACAGGTTAAGATCAAGATTTATTCGACGCCTCTTACCACGATCATCATCAGACCAGTTTATCTTGGAAAGAATGGGGTCAATTTGTGGTTCATAGGCTAAGATTTGATCAATTAAATCTGTGGCAGTTCTGGCAGTAAAAAGGAGTTCTTTTATAGGCTTGGACACGAATCCATTTCTTTGGGCATCATCAAGAAACACACAAAGAAAATAATAAAATCCAACAACATTGTACAGTCCAAGCAGTTTCTGGTGTATGTTCAAGTTTGCCCAAGATAGTACTGTAAAAAATTCCTCCATCGTGCCCAAGCCTCCTGGCAAAGCAATAAAAGCATCAGCACGGTTAATCATCTCTACCAGTCGTTCAGACATACCTGGCACAATTAGCTCTTCTCCGTTTGATGGTCCAATAAGATTTACCATCCTGAAATGAATTAACTTGCAAAAACTAAACACACAAAATGAAATCACACCAAATCACAATATATACACAAATTTAATGGGTAGCCCTAGTGTTCTACGAGTATATTTCACTAGTGAGACTCTCTATATTCATGCATATCCGTCACAAAATCCAATTTCGTGTCCATAATTTAACCACTCGTAAATTATGACGACCACAGATAAACTCGCTGAATCATACAGGTTGAGGTCATGGCATATGTTTAATTCATCCATCACAGGTATCCGGATATATCCCAGAGATATAGATATAAACGTCAAATCTCTATAGGAACAATCTCATCGACGTCTCTTTTAGCAATCTATAAAAAAACACTTAGAACTTAATTCTAAAGTGTACCACGGGCCCATGGTTTTTTATCTGATTGCTAATCATATATGGACTGCCTATGCTCTATACAAAAAACTGACGGATCCTATCTTGACACACACAGGATACCCTGAGGATCTGTCTACACCAAACGAACAGGCGGAGGTCTGATCTAATGACCGGTGCGTAATCATACGCGTATAACGTAAACGCACGTATCGTTCAAGCAGTATAAAAAGTATCAATCCTACGAGGACTTAAAACCTTTTGTTATCAATTTGTAAAGTTAAATGTTTACAAGTATCTAATGGATTGATTGTTTGATTGGGTGGTGACTTTAAAATTAAAACAAGTAAATAAAATTACTTGAAAGTCAATTGAAGAAAATTCAAATTTATAAAACTATCAAGTGTTGTGAATCCTTCCAATATCTTTTTAAAAGATGAAGTGGTTATTTTACATTTGTGTAAAATATTGGTTTATTAACCTGGAACACGAAATTATGTAAAAGCCTCTTCCGATGGTCAAATACAAATACCCAATATAACCCAATTAATCATATTCCTATGTTAACCAAGTTATCTGAATTTATTAAGATTAAGTTCCAATTATGGCTACCCCCGCTCGACAAGTATATTCCTATCCTGTAAGGAAATCTATTAAAGGGTTATCTATCCTCACGAAAGATCGTGAGCTATTAAGTCTAAGGTCTTAAACCTAAAATCCATTTTCCAAGTTCATTTTAAGTTTACCAGTTCAATTTTATTAATGGCCAATTAATAAAAAAGCATTAGGATTAAGGCTCAATAAATAAACCTTTATATTACCCAAACTGTAATTTAATCCCTTATAAACCGGTGATATTGGATTTCATCACAACCCCGGATAACTGGCTTAGTTACGACACATATTTACGGGTAGTAAAAACTTAAATAAAATAAAAGACATAAAGTAAAATACTGAAAATTAAATGCTGAAAAGTAAATGCTGAAAGTAAATTACTAAAAAGTAAATGCTGAAAGTAAATTGTTGAAAGTAAATTGCTGAAAAGTAAATGCTGAAAGTAAATTGCTGAAAAGTAAATAAAGTAAAAGTACAATAAAAGAAAATGCTGAGGTAAAAGGATCCACTTTTATTACTTCTATTTTAGATATCTCCCTTAATATAATATATTAACTTTGCATTATAATTACCAACCAGCCATATAAGCGGTATCCAGATTAAGTCAAATTAATAATTAATTACCAACCGACCAATCAGGCGGTATCCAGTTTAGTCAGGTTAAAACAAATTTAAATAATTACAAACCGACCAATATGGCGGTATCCTCGTTAATTCAGGTTTTAATTAGTTTATATATTATAATTAAGGGAGATTAATCTAAATATTAGTAATAAAAGTTTACCTTTTACCCCAGCAAAGGGGAGTTACCTCCTCATTACTGAAAAGTAAAAACTGAAAATTAAAGAAAGAAAAGTACTGTGCGTAAAAGTAAATTGCGAAAAGTAAAAACTGAAAAGTAAAGAAAAGAAAGTGCGAAAGCGGAAATTAATTACTAAAAGCTGTAAATAAACAAACAAGATAAAATCTTCTTAGTATTCTTAAGGAATTCCTTAGAAGAAAGTATGAATTTTCAATTGAAATGGCTTGGTATTTATAGGCAAAATTTTACCACCATCAAATCATCCACCAAATCCATTATTAATTGCTCCACCAAATCCATTATTAATTGATCCACTAATTTCTTATCATGTTTGGTGGTGATTTGATAATTTTTATTATTTATTTATTAATTTATTTTTTGCTTTGAAAATGACTTTAATAATTACACACAACACACTTCTGGATGGTTCATCAATTTCGGGCATGACATATTCAGAATTCGAAATTATTTTATCTTTCAAAGTTGTAAATCTTCGAGTCTTCTTTAATCTGGAACTTGAATCAGCTCAATCCGATATCGAAGTAAAGCGTTATGCCCAAAATACGACAGATGCGCAAAACTGGAATTTCCTAAACTGCACTTCGTTAAAACGCCCTTTCAAGTTTCCAATCTCCAAAATTAATATGTCAAGTCCAATATTTGCCCTTATTTGACCCATATTTCATCCTAAATGATTTCATTGAGTCCCAATATTAAACAAAATATTAAGTAAAAGGGGCGGTAAATATTGATATATTTTCCGCTCATAATCTAAATAGATCTATGACGTGACTGCCATTTAAGTGTGGAAGATGTCTCATGTGCCCAAAGTGGCATCTCAAGTCAAAGAATCACTTATGCTACTCAACCCGAGAAGATTCTTATTGACGTTGGTGTACCATCCATTAGGAATCTTCGATGAGTCATTCAGTGTTTATCCGCTATAAACACCTACACGTCTATACGAGTCTCCAAGACTTATGGTTCATTGAGAAACCATCAGAATCATATATTCCAGTATACGGTATGCACCAATCTCAACAGGTTTACTTTACTGACCAAGTAGTGTAAACCTTGACCAGGAACAGTCTACGAATGAAAATGTCATGATACAACTCAATGTCAGTTGCGACGCTTTTGCAACTGCATCATGACTAATCATTCTAAGGTCAATTACGTCTTTACCATATGAAGAGATATATTATCTTATATAATCTTCTTATTTTATTCATAATCAACGTTTACAAGAGTATTTACAAGTCCTATCTTGACACACAAAGGACACCCTGAGGATCTGTCCACACCCAACGAACAGGCGGAGGTCTGATCTTAATAGATTGATGACGTGACTGCCATCTAAGTGTGGAAGATGTCTCATGTGCCCACAGTGGCATCTCAAGTCGAAGAATCACTTATGCTACTCAACCCGAGAAAATTCTTATTGACGTTGGTGTACCATCTATTGAGAATCTTCGGTTAGTCGTTCAGTGTTTATCCGCTATAAACACCTACACGTCTATATGAGTCTCCAAGACTCATGGTTCATTGAGAAATAATTGGAATCATATATTCCAGTATACGACATGTTCCAATCTCAATGGGTTTACTTTACTGACCAAGTAGTGTAAACCTCGACTAGGAACAGTCTGAGAATGACAACTGTTAGTCTCTAAGACATGCTCCAAGATCCTAAATATGATTATATGTGTGAAATAAACAAGTAAAGTGGCGGAAACACTTACAATGTAATTTGGAGAAATTTCAAAAATTTCTTTTGGATGAAGCTCCAAACTTGTTGTTTATGTTGTTGGTTCCTTGGGTGAGTTTCCCTATCACCTCATTTGACTCCTCCAAGTGCTAAATTTGTGAAATTTTTGAAGCAAAATTTCATAAGAAAGAAGAGAAGCATTCGACCATGTGAGGGAGAAGAGAGGAGTGTTGGTTGTTTTCCAAAAACTTGATAGTTGTGTGATTAAAGTCAATAATTAATAAAGCCAACTA
This sequence comes from Zanthoxylum bungeanum, assembly GCA_019454045.1. NCBI lineage: Eukaryota > Viridiplantae > Streptophyta > Magnoliopsida > Sapindales > Rutaceae > Zanthoxylum > Zanthoxylum bungeanum. The sequence goes on from SKCR01034546.1 coordinate 46,575, forward strand.
CTTCCATCAACTTTAGACATTTGATGTAAAGTCATGTGGTCCAACTACATTTAAATTCAAAATTTGAGTTGGCTTTTTCAACACACAACTTGACTTGGGCCCGAGTTCGTTTAATTTCTGATTAAACGAATTTACCGTCGCTACTTAATTAAATCCAATTTAATTAAACAATTATACCTCGTAAAATTATTACGATAGTCACTTTCGAATTAATTCTAAATTAATTTGTTTACCCGAATTAAAATCCAATTTTAATTTCGTATTGAAATCTGATTTCGATTAATTTATCCGATATATTATTTTAGCCATAAATAAATAAATTAAATAGAAAAACCCAATTTAACTATTAAATTTATTTTATCGATTAATTCTAAATTAATCGCGTTCTCTCTTCTATACAAATTTAATCCCAAATTAATTCTTACCGCAAGTAATCCCAAATTAATTTTCTCTCTCATAATTAATCTCAGATTAATTCTATCTGAGTCAAATGTCATTGGTGAATCTTTGGGAAGTGACCCAAGAGATTCCTGGATATGTTGGCAGTAAATACGGTTATCGGACAATCTGAACACATGCGTACCCCATACCATGTTCTCACCGATTTACAAGACATGATTGGCTTCTAGCAAAGCACCGTGCCTACCCAATTCTCCAGAAATATTCACCGAGGAATATCATCTGTATCATGCGTAATAATACTAATATAATTTAATGCGTAATACGATCCAGTATATGATGTCACATGCTAGGCCTAGGGCTGGCTCTGTGTCTGCCCCATTCGAAGCATATATCGGATCCCAAGTAACTAATCTCGGTAATCGGGAAGTCATGACCTAGTCATACTATCCCGATAGATGCAGCTTTTAAGAGTATTATTTCCGTATCCTGTGTGACCATCATCTTCATATGAGTGAAGTTATACTTCCATCTTGACATCACATCCAATACACTACGATTCTTAATAAACCCAATACAGGTGTACACAGAACCTGTTAAAGCTCTAGACAACCAATATTAAAGTAAATTGATTGTCTTAAGTAATAGCGACGTAAGTCTCAGGTTAAAGATCACATACACCTACCCTGATTCGGATTCCCATAGACACATAATCATACTACGAATGAGATTCCAAGTGGGTCTATCCAGAGTGAATTGTTCCCGGTCCAATGGCTAACAAAACCTCTTATTACACTTGCATAAGTATCCAATACCTAAATATTTGAGAACTATGCCGTTAAGCTTCCATAATACGCACAAGTGTAATACTGGCCTATTTCTCATTATCAATGTCCAGTCTCGATAATACTTCGACTAGAGATATTTAATGATTAAACCGTTCGTGGATTAATACTGACTCATATCTTATAAATCTGATTTAACCATATGGACTTTTATCATTAATATATATCCAAGTAATCCAATTACAATAATGATAAAATAGTAATTTCCTTTTGTCTCATAGTTAATTTGTACAAAAACACAATGTTCTTTACAAATAGTGATGTTATGGGTCATAATTGTCTAACAATCTCCCACTTGGCCTATAGCTAATCACTCAAGTATCTAATACCTGAACTGTGTACATATCTCTCAAACTTTTGCTGAGATATAGCCTTCGTCAGCGGATCTGTAATGTTATCATCTGATGCGATCTTCTCGATCTTCACATCGCCACGATGTATGATCTCACGAATCAGATTAAATCGTGGAAGTACATGCTTGGATCGTTGATGAGACCGTGGTTCCTTAGCCTATGCGATAACCCCATTATTGTCACAATACAAAGGTACGGGCTAGCTGCTAACGGAACTACTCTTAATTCAATTAGGAATTTACGGATCCAAACTGCTTATTTTGCTTCCTCAGCTGCAGTAATATATTCCGCTTCTGTTGTAGAATCGGAAAGAGTCTCTTACTTGGAAGATTTCCAGATCAGTGCTCCGTTGTTTAAACAAAATATAAACCCTGATTGCGACTTACAATCGTCTTTGTCGGTTTGGAAACTTGCATCGGTGAACCCAGTCATCTCAAGTTCTCCTTCCCTATAGACTAAGAAAGCATCTTTAGTTCGTCTAATATACTTAAGGATGTTCTTTACCGAAATCCAGTGACCATCACCTGGATCGGCCTGATAGCGACTGCACATGCTCAAAGCATATGAGACATCAGGTCACGTACATATCATGGTGTGCATGATCGATTCGAATACTGAAGCATACGGGATCTGAATCATTGCATCTCTCTCATCTTGAGTTTTATGACACATATCATTCGATAGAGAGATGCCATATGACACTGGAAGCAGCCATTTCTTGGACTGATCCATGTTGAATCTCTTCAACACTTTCTCAATATACGAGCTCTGGGAGAGTGCCAGCATCTTTCTAGATCTATCCCGGTAGATCCTTATTCCTAGAATAAAGGCTGCCTCTCACATGTGTCTTTCATGAAGAATTTTAAGGAAAGCCAAGCTTTCACCGATTATAGCATAGGAATGTCATTGCCAAGAAGCAATACATCATCAACGTATAGGATAATGAATGTCAGTGCGCTCCCACTAACCTTCTTATATACACAAGAATCATATTCATTTTGAATGAAACCATATTCTTTTATGATCTCAGTAAAACGTTGGTTCCAAGAACGCGATGCTTGCTTTAATCCATAAATAGATTAGTTTAACTTGCAAACCTTGTTTACATATCTTGGTACGACAAAACCATCAGGTTTTTGCATATAAACATCCTCCAAAAGGTTTCCATTAAGGAAAGCGGTTTTGACATCCATTTGCTGTAGGAAACGCTTTCCCTCGCGCAGCGGAAGCGGTTAGGCCCACGAATCGAACTTGAAATTTTTTTCCTGCTTTGCCCTTCCTTTGACCGAATGGTACCAGTGGGTATACTAAAATTTTGCTTCTGTTTTACAAAAGATTTCAGCCCCGGAATGCCCCCGAAACAGTCCCCGAACAGCCCCTTGAACTGCAGTGAAATAACGGACTGTTTTACACCTGTTACACGCGTGAACTGCACCCAAACCAGTCCACAATTTGCGTGATCTGCTGTAGGCTTTTAGGTCTGATTTTTCACTCAAAAAAAATACTAACTCAAGCCCTAAAATTACCCTAAAGTTTTTCCAAAAAATAAACGAATTAAAACCAAACAAAACCGAGCCCCAAATTGTACGATATGCGCGCGACAGTGGGGAAATTTGTTCCTCACTGCCGTGACTTGCTGGTGAGAGGGAGAGAAGGTTTTCCAATGCCACAAGGTCTTCCGAGCTATGTCTCGTTACTCACGGAGGGTAGTGTAGGCTACGCTCACAAATCAATCCCTAAACGTTTTAGAGATTAAATCACACACCGAAATAATTTTCAGGTTCTTCAATTAACTTTCTCAACTCTTGAGAGCATGAAGAAGAGAAGGAGGCTAGAGTTTTCTAATTTTGTGTATTTCTAAAAAGAAAAATATAATTTTCTTTTTATACTTAAGGTAATTTGTTTCATAAAACAAATCAACCAATAGTCTCATACCCTTATCAATTTTCGGCCAATGTAAGGAATTTTTGTTTGATTTTGTTTCCAAAACAAACAAATCCCATTCCTTACTCAATGAGGAATTCGGCCAAGGCATTGAATTTTGATTTGATTTTGTTTCCCAAACAAACAAATCCTATTCCTTATCCAATGAGGAATTCGGCCATGGCGATGAATTTTGATTTGATTTTGTTTCCTAAACAAACAAATCATATTCCTTATCTAATAAGGAATTCGGCCATGACAATGATTTTTGTTTCCAAAATAAATCTTAGCCTTATTAAATTATATCATATATAATTGAATGTTCTATTTTTAATAATTATCATATAATTATTAATACCCTACATTAAGTTTTAATGTATAGTTTCTAGTGTGATGTAATTAATATTATTAATCATATTAATAATATTTATTCTTTGTGAGTATATAATTGGACTGTCCAATTATATTAACTCCGCTAAAGTATATTGAGCTAGCACGGGGACCAAATGGACCTACGGTTCTGAGCTCCAATAATCTCGAAATATTAATTAAGCTCTTAATTAAATATTCCGAATTATTAACTCCGGGTTATTCCACTAAAAATCCGAAGTTGAACTCTCATTTCCGTAGATGAAATATTAAGCCGAACCAAGTCGGTGTCCACCGATATAGTCATTGCATACAAATTGATCCTTCACGAGTATCTCGTAATTAGAGCCGGGTCATAATATCCGTTATACCCCTCTAATTATTTTTACCTTAAGTACCATTGATTCTCTAATGAACGATTTATTCATAAATATTATGGATATTAATCTTTCTATTCGTAAGAGAAAGACTTGAGCGCTCAAATCGTTCAAGTACCGAATCAACCCTTAAGAAAGATACTCATCTGCTTCTCACAAAGAGTGAACTCCATGTCTATGTAAAACGTTCCCAGCTACAAAACAAACTGTGCCCCAAAAGTGCGTAGCTATTGGTTGGGATTGCTACACCAAACTCACCTTTGTAAATCAAAGGACACAGCCTGCCATGCAGGAGTTCGTAGTACACTCAGGATTAAGATCAATCCATTTATGACCATCAAGTAGATGGAAATGACTTTTTTTTCTTAACGGATATTATAAGAATGTCATTTCTATCTGGGTCCAATCCTATATGATCGCATCATACAAGGTGCCTCCATTCTCATGTCTCTACATGGACAATTCGGATTAAGATCGCCGTACAAATATAAAATGGACCGCAGCTATAGATAAACCATAAACAAAGTACCCGGTTTGTTTGCTCTCTATGGACTATTTAAGATTACTAACTTCAGACTCAAATCCTCTGGTGTATGACACTCATACACTAAGTCTGAAGGTACATAAGTAATCTCCGGTATTTACGAAGATATATAATATGCGAAAGATAAACAAACAATTTTGATAAATGAATAATACATCATTTTATTTCAAAACGCATGAAACCGTTTACATCACATGTAGCTCTAGGGCATACATCCCAACAATCTCCCACTTGCACTAGAGCAAATGGGACATGTCACGTAATCCTAGACCATCTAGGTGACCTTCAAAAATTTCAGCCGACAAGGTCTTTGTAAACAGATCAGCAAGGTTCTCTGCGGATGCAATCTTTGTGACGACAACGTCTCCTCTCTGCACTATCTCCCTGATGAGATGATATTTCCTCTCTATATGCTTTCCCTTATTGTGGCTTCTTGGTTCTTTGGAGTTTGCCACCGCTCCACTATTATCGCAATAGAGGGTGAGTGGTCTATCCATATCTGGAACAACTTCCAGATCTCCCAAGAATTTACGGAGCCAAACTGCTTCCTTAGCTGCTTCACAAGCCGCTACATATTCAGCCTCCATGGTGGAGTCGGCAATGCAAGATTTCTTTATGCTCCGCCACCCAATAGCCCCACCACCTAGGGTGAATACTGATCCAGATGTGGATTTCCTGGAATCAACATCCGTCTGAAAATCAGAGTCTGTGTATCCCCTTAGGATCATATCCTCACTGGAATATACTAGCATATAATCTCTCGTTCTCTTAAGATACTTTAGAATGTGTTTCACAGCCACCCATTGATCCAATCCCGGGTTTGACTGAAACCTACTGACTACTCCCACTGCAAAACAGATGTCCGGTCTCGTGCATAACATGGCATACATGAGACTACCAACTGCTGAGGCGTATGGGGTATGTCTCATTTCCTCAACACTTTGAGGTGTCTTAGGGGACTGTTCATTTGACAAATGAATTCCATGCCGATAAGACAGATTGCTTTTCTTGGAATTCTGCCTCCCAAATCGCACAAGGATTTTATCGATGTAGGATGCCTGAGACATAACTATTAGTCGTTTCTTGCGATCTCGAAGTATCTGGATCCCAAGAAAATAACTGGCCTCTCCCAAATCTTTCATTTGGAATTGCTCAACTAGCCAGGTTTCTACGTCTGATAATATCCTTACATCATTCCCAATGAGTAAAATATCATCAACGTATAAAACAAGAAAAACCACCTTCCCGTCAATGATGCGCTTTTATACACAAGGCTCATCAACATTTTGCTCAACATTATAAGACTTGATCGTTGTGTCAAATCTTATATTTCAAGATCGAGATGCCTGCTTGAGTCCATAAATGGACCTTTGCAATTTGCAAACTTTTTGCTCTTGACCTTGGGCGATGAACCATTCTGGTTGTATCATATAGATACTTTCATCAAGATAGCCATTCAAGAATGCAGTCTTGACATCCATTTGCCAAATTTCATAGTCATAATATGCGGCAATGGATAGAAGAGTGCAGATGGATTTAAGCATAGCTACAGGCGAGAAAGTTTCCTCATAATCAACTCCCTCTTTCTGGGTATAACCCTTGGCCACTAGTCTAGCCTTGAAGTTCTGTACCTTCCCATCTGATACCCTCTTCCTCTTGTAGATCCACTTGCAACCTATGGGTTTCACCCCATCAGGTTGGTCTACAAGTTCCCAGACCAAGTTGGAGTACATGGACTCCATCTCTAGGTTCATGGCTTTGAGCCATTCCTCTTTGTCAGAATCATCCATTGCACTACTATAAGTCAATGGATCATCCATACCATCGCTGGAGGTGACATCTTATGCCTCTCCAACCCCTAGGTAGCGATCAGGTTGTCGCACAACCCTCCCACTACGTCTAGGTGGTAGATCATTCTGACCGGGTAGCATCTGACTATCAGATGTCAAAGATGCTATGTACTTGTCAACTTTCGTTGACGATGGCGTGCTGGTCGAACCAGTAAGTAACTCCTCGAGTAATATTTTACTACGAGGCTTGAACTCCCTCATGTAGTCCTCCTCTAGAAACGTAGCATTTGTCGATACAAATACTTTGTTATCATTGGGACTGTAGAAGAATCCACCTCTAGTCTCATTCGGGTAGCCTACAAATAGGCACACCTGAGAACGTGGTTCCAACTTTGTAGTCTTATTCTTTAGCACATGTGATGGACACCCCCATATGCGGAAATGTCGTAAACTAGTTTTACGACCATTCCATAACTCTAAGGGAGTCTTAGGAACAGACTTATATGGAACTACATTAATGATATACATTGCGGTTTGCAGTGCATATCCCCAGAATGAACTAGGTAGTGAGCTATAACTAAACATAGATCTCATCATGTCTAGTAGGGTTCGATTTCTCCTTTCTGCAACACCATTTTGTTGTGGTGTTCCAGGTGCTGTGAGCTGGGATACTATCCCATGCTCAACTAAGAATTCCTCGAAATCTCTGTCAAGGTATGTCCCTCCACGATCTGATCGTAGAGTTTTTATTGTCTTACCTAATTGGTTCTTAACCTCAGCACGATACTCCTTGAACTTTTCAAAGGTATCTGATTTGTGATGCATTATGTAGACATACCCATATCTTGAATAATCGTCAATGAATGTGACGAAGTATTCATAACCACCTCGGGGTTTTACATTCATCGGTCCACAAACGTCCGAAAGTATTAGTTCTAGTGGTTGATTGGATCTTATACCTTTTCCAGTGAAAGGTCTCTTGGTCATTTTTCCTTCTAAACATGATTCACAATCTGGTAAAGTCCCAAGCCTTAACTAGTTTAAGGCTCCGTTCTTTATCAATCTATTTATCCGGTCAAGGTTGATGTGACTGGAGGACACAAAAACTGGGCGACGCATGCTGTTCCGGGCTCGCGGCCCGGTTGGGAGTATGGAGTAGCCCGCAGGGGGACTAAACCAGAGAATAATGGAGTCGCCACCTGGTGTGAACCGGAAAAATGATTTAAGGCCGCACTCACCCTTCGCAAGGGAAGACCTCAAACCGTTGGGTTCGGAATGGTCCCTTACTTATGTCGTTTGTAATGAATGGATTTGTGCAATATTAACCAAGTCTACTCAACATACATGTTGGTCAAAGTGGTCTAAATTCTTATAAAGTCTAAATCTAGGTTTGCATGTTAAAAAGTAAACTTTCATGACAACAAACATATGATATCACACATCAAACATGTTAAATAACTAATGATCTAAACATAACATAACTTAAATTCATAATACGAAAGGTAAATAAATAAGTCATGCTAAAAATAAAACAACATTCTAATAGTCTAATCATGCTCAAATATAAGTTTGGATGAAATGAAATATGTGAATCCTTCAAGTGGTACGGGGCATTGTATCCCGAGTGCAAACCATAATACCGTCCATTCGGATTCGGCTATGAAATTTATGTCCGGGTTTCCATCCAATATACCACAAGAAAGAACACATATTCCATTCGTCCGAAATCACATCACACACTTATTCGTAATTCTCATGCGAAGAAAAGTAAATTACATGCTTTTCTAAGTCACCAATTTACACAACTTAAATTAGATAACATGCTAATTAATTATTCATGCTAGATACCATAAAACATATTTTCTAAATCATTATTTCATGTGAATAAATTCCAACAACATGTTAAACTAATTATTCATGCTAAATACCATAAAATATATTTTCTAAATCATTATTTGATGTGAATAAAGTTAATAAGAGGTACCCTCAGATCTAACCTTTTTTGTCGCTTTTCGGAGATTCGTTATACGGCCATCGAAGAAGCTAAGACACCGCGATCGCGCCGGTTTGCTGTTTTGACGTTTCCTTCGCTGTTTCGCTGTTTTGTTCGCTGTTTTGAGTCCGCTAATTGGCAGTGGATTAAGGTCGATTTTGGTGTTTTTTTTGAGAGGCGTTGGACTGCCGTTTGCTGGGTTTACTCAAGGATCTTCAAGTGCAGTTTTTGCTCACTGTTTTGATGACTTTGGGGACTGTTTTGAGTGCTTTTGAGCTGCTGTTTTTGGGCGAATTTTGGAGGGTGTTTAGGGAGGTTTGTGCACTGGTTTGGGGCTAAAATTAGGGTGATTTGGGTGTAAATTCCAGGGGGCAAATTGGGCGTGAAAATGGACTGTTTACCGGACTGTTTTGGCGTGAAATGGGGGCTGTTTACTGCTGGTTTGGGCGTCACTTTTGAGGCAAGATGGAATCAGTTTGTGCGTGAGAATGGGGCTGGAATGGGAGCCTATCTCAGTGGCTAAATGGGATGGACAATGGAGGCAAGATGGAGGAAGCTTGGATGCCAAAATGGGGGCTGACTTGGAGGGCAGAATTGGTGTGACTTCTAGGGAGGATGGAGAGTAGTTTTTGTTCTTCCAAATGCTAAGTGTTTGCTTGGTATTTTTGATTGATGTGTATTGATATGTGCTAGATGTTCCAAGGCTGAAAAATGTGTGCTTATATAGGCAATTGGAGTGCATTTATGAGGTTGGCAAGGTGATGTTGAAGGACATTTATTAGGTTGGCTAGCTTTGTTGAAAAACGAATAAAGGTTGATGTAAAATGTTGATGGCTTGTTGAAAATATACAAAAGTAAATAAAAGGAGTGTATTTAAGGTCTTGGGCGTGGGGTATAACAATTAAATGGTGTAGGGTTGTCTAATAAATGGCTTGGAAAAAATGGTGTCAAGGTAAAAGGTGAAGAAAAAGGTCAAAGTAAGTTTGGTAGATGGGTAAATCATGTTTGAATAGTGCAAGGAGGGGTAATTTTGGTGTCATGGACGTGGGCTTCATGGGTGGTGGGCTTTGTGTTTGATTTATTTTGGTTTCATGAGGTTTGGATGTGGGTTTAGGTGTTTAGGTGAGCTTAGAGTGGTTTGCGGCGATTTCGGGCCAAAGATATGCTTCAAAATGAAGATTCAACAAGCGAACTCCGAGCGAACTCAACGAATCGAAACCAATAATATGTCAATTCTTGACTTCTCATTTCCGACGACCATTTTCCGCGACTTCCACGACTCAAAGGTAGTGCCTCTTTACGAGACTCATCATCGGGTTTGGTATGCAAAAATGCAATGCCTACAGTCGCCCCCACTTTGATGGGATTTGTTCAGTGTGTGAAAATGACAATCCTATCAAAGTACGTGCAATGCATTTTTACTTACCTGGCTCGCCAGCTGTCACCTGGTCCGCCTGCTGGGTTGGTTCGCTGGTGCTAAACCCCGTACCTAGGGTGTCGCAATAGTCCACAATTCTTCACGGTAGTCCACGATAGTCCACAACACTTCATGATAACCTGGGATTCGTTCCTGGATTCCTTCCAAAACTCTGACGGTGTGGACCTTAGCCCTGGGATTCATTCCCGGATTCACTCCGAAACTCTGCTGATATGGGCCTCGACCCTGGGATTCATTCCCGGATTCATTACAAAACTCGGTTGACGTGGGCCTCGACCATGGGATTCATTCCCGGATTCATTCCTGGATTCATTCCAAATTCTGAGAGATTCATTACCTGGATTCATTCCAAATTCTGAGAGATTCATTCCATGGATTCATTCCAAATTCTGAGAGATTCATTCCCTGGATTCATTCCACATTCTGAGAGATTCATTCCCTGGATTCATTCCAATTTCTGAGAGATTCATTCCCTGGATTCATTCCACATTCTGAGAGATTCATTCCCTGGATTCATTCCAATTTCTGAGAGATTCATTCCCTGGATTCATTCCAAATTCTGACAATGCGGGTCTCAACCCTGGGATTCATTCCCGGATTCATTCCAAAACTGAGATTCTTTCTCAGATTCATTCCAAACTGAGATTCATTCTCGGATTCATTCCAAAATTGAGATTCCTTCTCGGATTCATTCCAAAATTGAGATTCCTTCTCAGATTCATTCCAAAGCTGAGATTCTTTTTCGGATTCATTCCAAAGCTGAGATTCATTCTCAGATTCATTCCAGAACTGAGATTCCTTCTCGGATTCATTCCAAAACTGAGATTCTTTCTCGGATTCATTCCAAAACTGAGATTCTTTCTCGGATTCATTCCAAAACTGAGATTCTTTCTCGGATTATTCCAAAACTGAGATTCTTTCTCGGATTCATTCCAAAAACTGATATTTTTTTTCAAATTCATTCCAAAACTGAGATTCCTTCTCGGATTCATTCCAAAACTGATATTGATGTTGATGGTTTATTTCAACATACTATACTGCTTCTCATAAGACAATCCTGATAGTTAGGCATATTTTCGTCTCCAACTAATGCTTCACGTCGAAACCTGAGAACCTTCAAAGTACTTGATGCACTCAATTCCGATCGTCTGAATAGGTGATCTGAACTAGACTCCTAGTGTGTGTGTGCCAAGGCTCTTTCACAACTTATTCCTTAAGTAAGCCAACTCGATAATTTTGTCTCGGAGAATTGGATCAGTGGGTCTAACCAACCTAGATGTCTTAATCACACTCTGTGATTACTTCGTCATACTCAACATGATATGGTCTTCTTCTTTTTTTTCTTGTCTATTTCTTTTCATTTTGAACTTTTTTTTTCTTTTTCTTTCTTTGACACACCTACCCTTTAAGGTAGCATTTCTCCTCATGGTGGTCCTAATACTCGCCCATGGGTAGCTTCACGCTTATCAGTTATAGGTGGTCTATTTTTTTTCTTTTTCTTTTCATTGTAGAGACTTTTTTTTTCTTTGTTTCTGACCATATCATATATCGTAGCATAAGTAAACCAGGATGGACATCCAGGCAAACGGTCATTCACTGATCCACCATCTCTTCAACTAGTCATCATGCCAACCACTCAGGCTTCTACTGTTGAGATCTCGTGATCCAGTGCTCATGAGTCTAGCCGAGATCAATCCATTCAGAATACCGAATGAGAGCACATCTCGTACTTTTTGTTTCTAAGATTTCTCCCTTCAGCAAACAATGTCATCACCGGACATATGTCTAACTATCAAAGACTTATATCCATGGAATTCTTCATTTCAACTGCTGAAAATATGGGCTTCGCCCCCCTAGAATCCATTCCCGACACTGATGGGCCTCAACCCTAGGATTTCTTCCCGAAACTAATAACGATTCATTCTTGAAACTGATAACACTGTTGCTGCTTCTGGTTGGCTTGCCTTTGCCGCTTTCTCTTTTTTCTTCTTTGAAACCTGCGAATACAAAACAACAGAATAAAGACGTGTGCATGCGATGCGTACGTATGCAAGTGTACAAGTACTCCCTATTTCTGGTGGGTTAGACCCTCATTATGCTCCTTGGCGCCGTGTGCCTACACGTGTCTCCAGTCGCCCCCTTAGGGTTCGGTTCTCTTTTACCGGAACCTGCAAATATAGAACAGACAAAACACAAAAGAATGCAAGTATATTACGTGTATATATGCATGAATGAGTTTCCTATCCCGTCAGGTTAGGTCTTCTGCCAATTCTCTTGGTGACTGCTCAGTCTTCTCTTCCTCAGGCTAAATACAGCTTCAATCTGTCAACATTGATCGGCTCGGTGAACTCGTTCCCTTCCAAGTCTGGCAGTTTCACTACTCTATTTCCCAATTTCTGAAAGGCCATTCTGTCTTTTCTGCTGCTTCTTCTGGGAGTTCTCTGCGTTCTAGATACCGTTGAATATCATGGTACCAGGGTTGAATACTTTTTTCAAATATCCTCATGTCGTTCAGGTTGAAAGGGAGGGGCTCAGACATGTAAACAAAATGAACATCTTTATTATCATTAAGAACATAACAGGTTTGAACAAGTAGATAAAACCAATGTCTTTAAAAATGCAGGGTTGCAATCAAATAAACTAGGAGGAACAACTTCATCATTCGCCGCATGGCCTTCTTCCTTGGCCTAAGGTTCTTCACTGTTGTCATTCTCTATCCCCATGAAAGAAACTGGGTGGTTAAGAGCTTGAAGGACAAAACTTTCGGGCAGACCGGAGTTGATCATGTAGTTGGGTAGAGGGTTTCTGTATGTGTTGGGTTGTTCTTTTTCAGGGTCGGGTATTTTACGGGTGTCAATGAGGTCTTGGATCTCATGCCTGAGGCGGGGGCAGTTGTCATTTTCGTGACCCTTTTGTTGATGGAAGTAACAAAATAAGTTCAAGTCAAGGTAGTGTGGCACATGGCTTGGAAGTGGTTTAGGTTCTAAGGGCTTCAGGAGCCCTTGCATCTTCAGCTTTTCAAATACCTTTGACAAAGGCTTTCCCAGGTTAGAGAAATGTCAGTTCCTGATGGCAGCGACTTCGGCAGTAACGGGCTTGGTCTCAGAGTGTCCCCCAAAATTCCTTCTATTATGGCCATAAAACTTTCTGTTCTCAGCTTCTTCCTATTCGATATCCATGACAGTCTCCCTCAACTGTCGTAAATCTACAATCATGGAGGCCATTCTTCTTAACTTGCCATAAATAGAGGGCTTAGTGCCCTTGATGATCATTTTGATCTGGTCATTCTCCGAGGGCCGAGTTTGCATTTTTAGAAGCTGGCTTCTCCAGCGATCCACATAGTCTTTGAAGCTCTCCTCCAGCTTCTGCTTGATGTTCTCCAAATCGCAGAGTGACAAATCGATCTCCAGGTCTGTAACATACTGCTTCAAGAAGGAATCAGCCAACTCCCTCCAATCTTCTTTAACCTTTTTCTCAAGGCTGTGATACCACACTACAGGTGCTCCCTCAAGAGACATCCCAAACATTTTCAACACCTGCCGCTTCGATAAACCCACTGAACTTATAATTGAGACGTACTGGCGGAGATGGACCCTCAGATCTCCATTCCCATTGAACTTGGCCATATCCGGCATTTTGAACTGTGCATGCAACTGTTCTTCGAAGGTCATTGCTTTATAGTCAAGCAAGTCTTCATCTTTACCCTTCATCTTACGGGTAACTGACTCTACCTGGTCACGGAGTTTCTGTATCTCGGCCTGAGACCCGGCTATTCTTCCTGCGGTATATTCAACCGTATCATCATCAAACATAGGAATATCCTCATTCAACCTGTTTGGAGGCTCCTCACGCCTCTCATTCTCAGAACTTCCCCTAGCACGGGGTACATCTATATTAGACATGGCAGCAGTCAGAGCTTGTAACTGTTCGGTAATCTTGGCGAAACTATTCTTTAGTTGATCCACGCGGGATATCTCATTTTATGATCCACTCATATTTGTTATTGACCTCTTGACAAGTCTCCCTTCTTTCCTAACCCAACGAGAATCTTTTGGCTTTTAAAACACAAGGGTTAGCATAATGCATGTATGCATGAGGTGCACAAGACGTGTGTGATATATATACAAATTGGCTTATTATCATTTCAAAGTATTCAATCATACTATTGCGTGGTGCAAACTTGTCCCAGTTGAAAAGGCCCAACAAGTTTACACTATGCGATGATATGACTAAACAACTTCAAATGATAAGAGACCCAAACACAAAATGGCTCATTGACATTTTAGAAGCTTTTGGCCTAATTGTCAAAGGACATGAACTTGTCCCTGTTTAAATGGCCCAACAAGTTTATGTATTTTGACAAAAAGTCCAACTGATTCCAAATGACAATGGTCCCAAATACAAGCATAAATAAACAATTTCTAAGGGTCACAAAACTATGGTTCATGTGTAGATTTCAGGAGTGTAAACAAAGGCTCTCACTGTCGAAGGATTGTTCACAACTAGGACTCCCCACTCAAGGGTTCAAGCGACCAAGTGAACGCACCTTTTTTATACCTTACGGTACGTGCCAACGAGTTATGGTGTGTGACTAACTGTCGAATGGACTTCCCGTTGTAGATTCCCCAGAGGGAAGGTGGAGCGAGACTCTCTTAAGTACCCAAGCCCCTTAGGCTCTTATCGTTTGGTGTCAGGAATAAACAACGAGTCCTCCAAACTAGTCTGTCACAACGAGCTACAAGTAATGATTATCTAGGTGCCTTCACAGCTTTTCCTTATAGAAAGGTAGTGAATGAAGGAAGACACCAAATCTAGGTGCATTCACAACTTTTCCTTATAGAAAGGTAGTGAATGAAGGAAGACACCAAACCATTACCTAGCCTTAAAAATTCATTTAATTAAACTCCTTAAACCCACAGTAGAAATGATTAATTAAAGCACAAATCACAAACATTACAAGACATTATTTCGGGGCCGATTCTCTATCCCCAGTGGAGTCGCCAGACTGTAGGACACATAAACTGGGCGACGCATGCTGTTCGGGGCTCGCGGCCCGTTGGGAGTACGGAGTAGCCCGCAGGGGGACTAAACTGGAGAATAATGGAGTCGCCACCCGTGTGAACCGGGAAAATAATTTAGGCCGCACTCACCCTCGCAAGGGAAGACCTCAAACCGTTGGGTTCGGAATGGTCCCTTACTTATGTCGTTTGTAATGAATGGATTTGTGCAATATTAACCAAGTCTACTCAACATACATGTTGGTCAAAGTGGTCTAAATTCTTATAAAGTCTAAATCTAGGTTTGCATGCTTCAAAATTAAACTTTCATGACAACAAACATATGATATCACACATCAAACATGTTAATAACTAATGATTTAAACATAACATAACTTAAATTCCTAATACGAAAGGTAAATAAATAAGTCATGCTAAAATAAAACAACATTCTAATAGCCTAATCATGCTCAAATATAAGTTTGGATGAAATGAAATATGTGAATCCTTCAAGTGGTACGGGTCATTGTATCCCGAGTGCAAACCATAATACCGTCCATTCGGATTCGGCTATGGAATTTATGTCCGGGTTTCCATCCAATATATCACAAGAAAGAACACATATTCCATTCGTCCGAAATCACATCACACACTTATTCATAATTCTCATGCGAAGAAAAGTAAATTACATGCTTTTCTAAGTCACCAATTTACACAACTTAAATTAGATAACATGCTAATTAATTATTCATGCTAGATACCATAAAACATATTTTCTAAATCATTATTTCATGTGAATAAATTCCAACAACATGTTAAACTAATTATTCATGCTAAATACCATAAAATATATTTTCTAAATCATTATTTCATGTGAATAAAGTTAATAAGAGGTACCCTCAGGTCTAACCTTTTTTGTCACTTTTCGGAGATGCGTTATACGGCCATCAGAGAAGCTAAGACACCGCGATCGCGCCGGTTTGCCGTTTTGACGTTTCCTTCGCTGTTTCGCTATTTTGTTCGCTGTTTTGAGTCCGTTTCGCTGCGATTCAAGTCTCCACACTCAGCTCACTGATTGGCAGTGGATTAAGGTCGATTTTGGTGTTTTTTTTGAGAGGCGTTGGACTGCCGTTTTCTGGGTTTACTCAAGGATCTTCAAGTGCACATTTTGCTCACTGTTTTGATGACTTTGGGGACTGTTTTGAGTGCTTTTGAGCTGCTGTTTTTGGCCGAATTTTGGAGGGTGTTTAGGGCGGTTTGTGCACTGGTTTGGGGCTAAAATTAGGGTGATTTGGGTGTAAATTCCAGGGGGCAAATTGGGCGTGAAAATGGACTGTTTACTGGACTGTTTTGGCATGAAATGGGGGCTGTTTACTGCTGGTTTGGGCGTCACTTTTGAGGCAAGATGGAATCAGTTTGTGCGTGAGAATGGGGCTGGAATGGGAGCCTATCTCAGTGGCTAAATGGGATGGACAATGGAGGCAAGATGGAGGAAGCTTGGATGCCAAAATGGGGGCTGACTTGGAGGGCAGAATTGGTGTGACTTCTAAGGAGGATGGAGAGTAGTTTTTGTTCTTCCAAATGCTAAGTGTTTGCTTGGTATTTTTGATTGATGTGTATTGATATGTGCTAGATGTTCCAAGGCTGAAAAATGTGTGCTTATATAGGCAATTGGAGTGCATTTATGAGGTTGGCAAGGTGATGTTGAAGGACATTTATTAGGTTGGCTAGCTTTGTTGAAAACGAATAAAGTTGATGTAAAATGGTGATGGCTTGTTGAAAATATACAAAAGTGATATTAATTGTGTTGAAAATAAATAAAAGGAGTGTATTTAAGGTCTTGGGCGTGGGGTATAACAATTAAATGGTGTAGGGTTGTCTAATAAATGGCTCGGAAAAAATGGTGTCAAGGTAAAAGGTGAAGTCAAAGGTCAAAGTAAGTTTGGTAGATGGGTAAATCATGTTTGAATAGTGCAAGGAGGGGTAATTTTGGAGTCATGGACGTGGGCTGCATGGGTGGTGGGCTTTGTGTTTGATTTATTTTTGTTTTATGGGGTTTGGATGTGGGTTTAGGTGAGCTTAGAGTGGTTTGCGGCGATTTCAGGCCAAAGATATGCCTCAAAACGAAGATTCAACAAGCGAACTCCGAGCGAACTCAACGAATCAAAACCAATAATATGTCAATTCTTGACTTCTCATTTCCTACGACCGTTTTCCGCGACTTCCACGACTCAAAGGTAGTGCCTCATTACGAGACTCATCATCGGGTTTGGTATGCAAAAATGCAATGCCTACAGTGACCAAGTCTAAGATGCCATAGATATGTGTCATCGTGAGAAATCTTTGGCCCGTTTTGTTTTAGGTTTTTCAACCTTAAACATTTCAGTGTTGAGCAGTGACCTATGTGTTAACGGTCTTAATAGATACAAGTTATTTTCTGCATTTCCTGTGCATATAGTTAATCCATTTCTACCAATAATAACCAAATTTCTATTAAAAGAAACTGAATAACCATCATCCAAAGTTTAGAAACAGAAATCAGATTCCTGCGAAAACCAGGAATGAATAACACATTGTTCAAATTTAAATAACTATTATTAATAAAATTTAAACTGGAAACTCCCACTGCTCTTGCTAAAACGGCATCCCTTGTCCCAACCCTCATGGTGTAATCACCTTCAGCAAGGTCCCTGTATGAATCAAGTAGCTGTAAAGAAGAACAAACATGGTTAGTGGCCCCAGAATCAATAATCCAAGCGGATTTATCATCCTCCACTAATAGAGATTCAATAACGCGTAAATCATATTTACATGTTTCCTTTTTCTCCTTTAGCTCAGCAAGGTATTTAGGACAGTTCCTTTTCCAATGCCCATTCTTGTCGCAGTGGAAACATTTTCCTTTAGGCTTTGCATCCTTGGAGCTTTTCTTGTTCTTCTTTTTCATGGGCTTACCCTTAGCCTTTCCAGTGCTTTTCTTCTTCTTCTTTGCAGATTTAGAAGATTCGGCAACATTTGCCTCTGCATTGGACTTACGAGGATCCACAAGCATGGACTCGTAATGGGTGAGCTCATTAAGCAGTTGGGTCAAAGTAAAAGACAACTTGTTCATAACATAGTTGCTTTTAAACTGCAAGAAACTCTTCGGAAGAGTTTCCATAATCATGGTCACCTGGCTACGCTCGTCAATACGAGCTCCATGGGTTTCAGCAGTGTTGAGATAAGTCATCATCCTTAAGACGTGCTCTCGGACTGATGTCCCATCCTTCATCCTAGCAGTCATCGCTGAGACCATAGCCTCATGGCGTTGACGCTCCGAAGGCTGCCCAAACATGCCCTGCAATGACTCCATCATCTGAGATGCTGGAGCCATAGGTTCATGCTTTGCAGCAAGAACCTCAGACATCCCTGCTAGCAGGTAGCAGCGGGCTTTCTCATTTGCTGCGACCAATTTTTGGTAGGTATCGCACACAGCTTGGCCATCATTTCTGGCCGATTCGGGAGGATGTTCCTCCGTCAGGACAAACTTCAGGTCTTCACAGACCAGGATAGCGTTCATGTTACTTTTCCACTTAACATAGTTTTCTCCAGTCAATTTATCGTTTGAGAGTATGGAAATAATTGGAGAAACCATGGCTGAAAATAAAATAAACATGCATTCAACATTCATTCATCGCATATTAAAATCATCAAAGAATTTTGGCATAAAATTAAACATGATGCAATAACCATGAATAATGAATTAGAAACCTAAGAGAATTGCTACGCCACAGAAACCTATCATCCCACAAGTAAGTGCCGCCGTAGGGTAGGTCAAGTGCTCGCATGATAGATCGAGACAATCTCAGTCAATTTAATATATGCGGGAATAACTCTTATTCCTATATTAAACAACTATCATTTTATTTGATCAAGGAGTTTCATTAACAGTTAATTATTCCTTTGTGAGTGTAACCCGCCGTTTCGGGATTCTTTGACTTAACGAGAGAAGTGCCGTAGGGTAGGTTAGTTCACAAGATACATCTAGAATCCCTATCCTCTCGGAACCCAAACTTGATATTGACCCAAATTGGACACCATCCGTATGGGGACGAAAACAAAGCCGTCTCGAGGCGCCTTTTGAATCTCACATTTTTGGACTAACAACGGAGATCATGGGATGTACTGTCATATATCCCTCTCCTACTCACTATTTTAAATATTAAGGTTTGTATCTAAAATATCTAATATTTTATTTTAACTAGTGTGGATAAAATTATGGCGGCTAAATCATAATTGTTATTTACACTAGTTTGTCATAAGTGAGCTAAATCAATTTTAACTATTAAAATTGTGTCACTAATATTAGTCTCTACTAATATGTTTACTCTATTAAACTAATTTAATTAGAGTGGTATAAATGAGTTACAATATTTTAACTCTTAAAATACTAGGCACTTAAGGGTCTAAAAACATGGAATTCTAAATGGTCAAAATTCAATTAAACATTTTAATAAATTTTTAGTGCGTTATAAAATCCAATGGTACGTGGAATTGTATCCCGAGTGCAGACCATATTTCCGTCCATTCGAAATCGGCTATGGAATTTATATCCGGGTTTCCATCCTATATACCAATGCAATTTATTATGCACCAATTACGCCCAATATATTAGAATTCAAGTTTTAGACTATAAATCCAATTAATCTAATTAATGATTTCAATGCATATCATTTTTAACTTAAACATTTTAAATTACTTAAAATCATAATTTTATGTTTATAATGATAATGCATCTATGACATGTTATGGCAAGTAAAATGCATGAGTGGGCACCCTAAGCTATATGACATGTTATTCAAACAATTCGAAATAAACATACATATAACATAAAAATTATTTTGCATTGACCGGGCTCTTATTTTTCCTATACTAATCTAATTAGTACAAAAGATTCACCAAGAATTCCTTGGCCTTCAAATCCCGCTCCAAAGTGGTGTTGGCTCTCTTTGCGACTTCGATGCTCCAAATTACAAAGAATTGAAACTTTACATTGAAAATTAAAATTACAAAAAATATAAACAATGGCCTTATGGCCTTACATCGCAAAACCAAAAAGAACTACAAAAATAAGAGCCAGAAAAATTTACGACCAATGCAAAATCCATTCATCACTTGAAATAACAAAACCATTCATCACATGAAATAACAAAACCATTCATCACATGAATATCACAATGTGCCCACTCATCTAAACATGCATATCATATTTATAACTCATATGAATATATTAAGAACAGAAACTTTAAATGAAAAAGTGAAGGGTTAATAGCACTTTTCAACCTCGCTCTTGATGCCAATTGTAGGAAACGCTTTCCCTCACGCAGCGGAAGCGGTTAGGCCCACGAATCGAACTTGAAATTTTTTTCTGCTTTGCCCTTCCTTTGACCGAATGGTACCAGTGGGTATACTGAAATTTTTCTTCTGTTTTACACAAGATTTCAGCCCCGGAATGCCCCCGAAACAGTCCCCGAAAATCCCTTGAACTGCAGTGAAATAGCGGACTGTTTTGCACCCGTTACACGCGTGAACTGCACCCAAACCAGTCCACAATTTGCGTGATCTGCTGTAGACTTTTAGGTCTGATTTTTCACTCAAAAACAATCTTAAATCAGCCCTAAAATTACCCCAAAGTGTTTCCCAAAAATAAACGAATTAAAACCAAACAAAACCGAGCCCCAAATTGTATGATATGCGCGCGGCAGTGGGGAAATTTGTTCCTCACTGCCGTGACTTGCTGGTGAGAGGGAGAGAAGGTTTTCCAATGCCACAAGGTCTTCCAAGCTATGTCTCGTTACTCACGGAGGGTAATGTGGGCTACGCTCACAAATTAATCCTTAAACGTTTTAGAGATTAAATCACACACCGAAATAATTTTCAGGTTCTTCAATTAACTTTCTCAACTCTTGAGAGCATGAAGAAGAGAATGAGGCTAGGGTTTTCTAATTTTGTGTATCTCTAAAAAGAAAAATATAATTTTCTTTTTATACTTAGGGTAATTTATTTCATAAAACAAATCAACCAATAGTCTCCTACCCTTATCAATATTCGGCCAAGGTAAGGAATTTTTGTTTGATTTTGTTTCCAAAATAAACAAATCCCATTCCTTACTCAGAGGAATTCGGCCAAGGCATTGAATTTTGATTTGACTTTGTTTCCCAAACAAACAAATCATATTCCTTATCCAATGAGGAATTCGGCCATGGTTATGAATTTTGATTTGATTTTGTTTCCCAAACAAACAAATCATATTCCTTATCTAATAAGGAATTCGGCCATGGCAAGGATTTTTGTTTCCAAAATAAATCTTATCCTTATTAAATTATATCATATATAATTCAATGTTCTATTTTTAATATTTATCATATAATTATTAATACCCTACATTAACATTTAATGTATAGTTTCAAGTGTGATGTAATTAATATTATTAATCACATTAATAATATTTATTCTTTGTGAGTATATAATTGGACTGTCCAATTATATTAACTTCGCTAAAGTATATTGAGCTAGCACGAGGACCAAATGGACCTACGGTTCTGAGCTCCAATAATCTCGACATATTAATTAAGCTCTTAATTAAATATTCTGAATTATTAACTCCAGGTTATTCCACTAAAAATCCGAAGTTGAACTCTCATTGCCGTAGATGAAATATTAAGCCGAACCGAGTCGGTGTCCACCGATATAGTCATTGCATACGAATTGATCCTTCACGAGTATCTCGTAATTAGATCCGAGTCATAATGTCCGTTATACCCCTCTAATTATTTTTACCTTAAGTACCATTGATTCTCTAATTAACGATTTATTCATAACTATTATGAATATTAATCTTTCTATTCGTAATAGAAAGACTTGAGCGCTCAAATCGTTCAAGTACTGAATCAACCCTTAAGAAAGATACTCATCTACTTCTCGCAAGAAGGAGTGAACTCTCCATGTCTGTAAAACGTTACCAGCTACAAAATAAATTGTGCCTCAAAGTACGTAACTATTGGTTGGGATTGCTACACCAACCTCACCTTTGTAAATCAAATGACACAGCCTGCCATGCAGGAGTTCGTAGTACACTCAGGATTAAGATCAATCCATATATGACCATCAAGTAGATGTAAATGACTTTCTTTGCTTAACGGATATTATAAGAATGTCATTTCTATCTGGGTCCAGTCCTATATGATCGCATCATACAAGGTGCCTCCATTCTCATGTCTCTACATGGACGATCCAGATTAAGATTGCCATACAAATATAAAATGGACCGCAGCTATAGATAAACCACAAAAAAAGTACCCGGTTTATTTTCTCTCTATGGACTATTTAAGATTACTAACTTCAGACTCAAATCATCTGGTGTATGACACTCATACACTAAGTCTGAAGGTACATAAGTAATCTACGGTATTTACGAAGATATATAATATGCGAAAGATAAACAAACAATTTTGATAAATGAATAATGCATCGTTTTATTTCAAAACACATGAAACCGTTTACATCACATGTAGCTCTAGGGAATACATCCCAACATTTGCCATATTTCATAATCGAAATATGCTGCAATAGCAAGCATTATCTGAATGGATTTAATCATGACAATAGGTGAAAAGGTCTTGTCATAATCGACACCATGTCGTTGACGATACCCTTTAGCTACAAGCCTAGCTTTGTACATTTGTATGTTGCCTACCATGTCTGTCTTCCTTTTGAAGACCCATTTATAACCAATAGGCTTAATGCCTTCTGGTACATCAACCAATGTCCAAACTTGGTTGGTATACATGGAATCCCTTTCAGACTTCATGACAACTTGCCATAAAGCAGAGTCGATACCTTGTATTGCTTCCTCATACGTAGCCGGTTCATCTTCCTCAATAAGATTAATGTCTACATGAGGTGAGATCAGAAACCCATACCTCTCAGGTTATTTTCTGACTCTCTCTGACTTACGCGGTTCTTGTGTATCAGAAGATTATGGAACAATCTCATCCCTGATGGACTGTTCGTGTTCTATAAAGGGGTCAGTGCCATGAACAGTATCACTCTGATTTTCATCGATTTCTACTTTCCTCCCACTTACCATTGCATTCATCAATTCCTTTTCTAGGAAAACTGTATGAAGAGCAACAAATATTTTGTTCTCTTGTGGGTTGTAGAAATAATTTCCTTTCGTTTCCTTAGGATAACCTACAAATAGGCACTTATCCAATTTGGGTTCTAGTTTGGTACTATCCAAACGTTTAACATATGCCCATCATCCCCAAATCTTCAGGAATAAGAAACCCAGTTTATTTCCTGTCCATATTTCATATGGAGTCTGTTCAACAGACTTTGACGGAACCTTATTCAAAATAAGTATTGCACTATTTATTGCGTATCCCCAGAAGGAAATCGGTAGCTCTGTGTGACTCATCATTGACCTTACCATGTCCAACAAATTTCGGTTCTCCGTTCGAAAACACCGTTCAATTGTGGTGTTCCGGGAGGAGTCCACTGTGAAAGAATACCATATTCTTTCAAGTAATCTTGAAACTCATTGCTCAAGTATTCTCCACCACGGTACGATCATAATGTTTTAATACTTTTGCCAGTCTATTTTTCTACTTCGTGTCGAAACTCTTTGAATTTCTCAAAAGTTTCCGACTTGTGTTTCATAAGATACATATAACCATAATGCGATGCATCATCCGTAAAGGTTACAAAGTATTCATATCCACCTCTAGCCTGGCTAGACATGGGCCCGCATACGTCACTTTGAACGAGGGCTAACAGCTTGGTGGCACGTACACCTTTACCACTAAAAGGTGTTTTAGGAATTTTGCCTAACAAATAAGATTAGCAGACATCATATGAATTAGGATCAAATCCGTCCAAGTATCCATTCTTCGAGAGTGTGGATATACGAGTTTTGTTAATGTGTCCCAGACGACAATGCCAGAAATAAGTCTCATCTGTTTTACTCAATTTGAGCTTTTCGTTTTTCATGTTATATGTTTGAGATTCGTTTATATTCAAAATATAAAGACCATTATTCACATCTTCTGTACATATCTCAATATCATCTTTATAAACAAAACACCCAGTGTTCCTGAATACAAATGTATACTCGCATCGGGTTAAACTAGATATAGAGATAATACTCCTAGTCAAACTAGGTACAAAATAACAGTCGCCTAATGTAAGTACATGCCCTGAGGGAAGATTCAAAACATATGTGCCAACGGCCAAAATAACGACTCTCGTCCCATTTTCGACTCGTAAGTCGATCTCCCCTAAAGCCAGTCTCCTACTAATCTGCAGATCACGCACATCAGTACATATGTGAGTACCACTTCCAGTATCAAAAATCCAATTTTTGAAACTAGTAGTAGACATGTTTATTTCAATAACAAATATACTTGAAGCCGGAGCCTTGCCCACCTTCGCTTCATTCAAGTCCGCCTTGAACTTACGGCAGTCACGCTTCCAGTGACCCCGTTTGCCACAGTGTAGGCAGACGTCTTGGATATGTCCTTTGTCTTCCCAGAAGACTGTGATGATTGAGCCTTACCCTTATTCTTCTTCTTCACACCCCCAGAAGTCTTCGGCCAAGCCTTGGCCTTCTTGGATGTCGAAGTAAGATGCACCTCGCACTTCTTGCCTTTCGGAAGATCTGACTCTGCCTCTTTCAGCATAGCCATTAACTCTCCAAGAGTTTTCTCTTGGTTCATCATATTATAGTTCATGATGAACCCGCCTCAGTAGTCGGTCAGAGACTGTAAGATCAAATCTATGGAAGTCTCAGCCTCGAAGGTAATGCCCAGCTAACCCAGCTGTTCGATGTCATCAATCATCTATGACACGTAGTGTTCGACAGATGTACCCTCTGACATACGAGAGCGAAAGAGATTCTTCTAAAAATCATACTTCTGAGATCTAAGATTAGATCTATGAAGATCCTTCAACTTCAACATCATCGTATAAGGATCCAATCCCTTGTTCTGATGACGAAACTAAGGAGTCATTGCAGCAAGCATAACGGATTGAGCAGTAAAATTATCATCACAGTTAGTCTTCCAAAGCTCATGCTCTATTGGCCGCTCAAGTCCGGGCTCAGACCCGAGAGATCTCTCTATTATATAGAGCAACTTCTTAGCTCCCAGGACTATCCTGAGGTTCATTTCCCAGTCTGGAAAATTTGCGCCGTTAAAGACATTCTCACCCATGATTATGTCCCTAACGCTTATCTTTCCAGCCATTTTGATTGCTATAGTCTAACTATCCAATCAAATATTTCGGGTACACTCAAATGCAATGGTTACGATAGTCCAACTTTATAATCAACTACAAATGGAGTAGTGTTGAGTACAATCTAACTGTTCAAAGAAAACAATAAATTAATAATGTTAGTCCAATCAATATATATCATAACGAGAAATAATAATAGAGCACGCATATTAGCGAGTATTAAACAAAATTAAAATTCAATACTAGCCTCCCACTAATTTTTGGCATGCCTTTAACCCTCCGTTGAGTACTCGGGAAACCTAGTTTCCTAGTGGGCTAGGATCCCGTTAAATAATACACAACCTTGACTTTGGCAAACAAGCTGTATAAAATTTAACTCGGTAGATCTCTTAGATCAATTGGATCCCATCCAATTCCTATATCCGGTAGGTGGACATCCAAGTCTGAAACATATATCTAATATATTTCCTAACATGTTTCCTCTGAATCAACTAAGCCTTGGTTTTGGCTCAACAAGCTTAATGATTCTAGTTAAGCGTGACCCATTGAAAGTGGGATAACTTCGTAATCCACGTCGATGAATAGTAGTGACCTTGACTTTGGCAACAAGTCACAACTGCCCAAGACATGCGATATTAACAAAGCTTTCATGGTTCAAACACATCCGTGATAGACAATGATCTTGACTTTGGCCAACAAATCAAAGCCAATCTTGGATCTTGAGAGAGAACCACTCAATGCAAGGAAACACTTAATATTAAATGTGGGGCGCTTTCGTAAATTGGCAACCAATTTATTATCTTTGATTAGGTCTCATCATACATCTTTAAACATGCATTCTAAAAGCATAATAAGGCGCAATAAATATAATAATGATATACGGATGGATATATACATTTTGTTCCTAGAACAAATCTCTCTTTCTTCTTTTCCTCTCTCCCGCTAGCACTTTACATTCTTCTATATACCCAATTACATAACACTATAAGAAATCTCATTTACATTGAGGGGAACTGGTGAGAAGAGAAATAAAATGAGAATAAGAGGTGATAGGCTGGACGCGCAGGTCCAATTTCAAATAAATACCATATTTACAACAATTTCCAAAATTACCCCACCCATCTAATATCCATCTGATATACATTATTCAAAAAAATAAATCCAAGCATTCACACATAGTATGTTGTCAATCAATGTAATCCAATTAATTAATTCTTCAATTAATGACTATCCAATGTTCATACAATGATTTGATTTGCACGAGTCCAACTCGTTTAAGAATAAATACTCAAAGTAAGTATTCTTGAATTATATCGAACTACAATATTAAATCTAATTTAAATTTTATTCAATACTAATTCAAGTTTAATTCCAAATTAAACAATTACACTTATTCTATTAAAATAATGCCTTTTTAGACTTGGATTCCAAATGGTCTCAAAGGCCCATTTAGCATCCAATGCCAATTCTATTAGGTCCAATGGGCTTTAATTAATTCTTTAGGAATGGACTTTTGGCCATTATGGATCAAATCCATAATTCCTTGGCCCATTTAGGAATCACCCTGTGCCATAAATTAATTTTGGCCCATTAGGCCCAATTAGATTATCAAAGGCATAAAAGTCATATTTGGACTTTTATGGAAATAGTTTAGGCCCAATTGGATCCAACCCAATTGTCCACAACCAAACTTGGCCCAACCAAGCCCATTAATCCAAATATAACCAAATTAGCCCAATTAGTATTTTAGGGACTAATTTACGTTAATACAATATTCCAAATATTACATTAATCCAATTTAAGTGTAATTAACATAACTAATTAATTAATCTAATATTTCCAAAATATTAATTAATCTAATTAATCATGCTTATCATTCCAATTCATGTCCAACACAAATTGAAGAAAAATCAAGTCTCCAACAACATGCTTCTCACGGCAATGACAAGAAATTAACATCCAATTTGATTCCAATCCAATTAAATCAACATTCAACATGTATATCATGCCATTAACACATCCAAGTGTCAAATTTTAAAAAATCACCATGATCTATTCTAGGGTAGTATTCGGCCAAGCTAGGGAAATTAGAGAAATTTGATCCAATCAAATTTTCAACAATCCAACAATACACAACTCCAAGTTATCATCATCTAACATCAACCAACAACTCAATTTTGAATTTTCATGCTCCAAGCAAAAAAATCCTAATTAAAGTTTAAGAACCCTAGTTTATAAAATCATATTTAGCAAGGCTCTAGATACCATTGTTAATCTCTAAGACATGCTCCAAGATCCTAAATATGATTCTATGTGTGAAATAAACAAGTAAAGTGGCGGAAACACTTACAATGTAATTTGGAGAAATTTCAAAACTTTCTATTGGATGAAGCTCCAAGCTTGTTGTTTATGTTGTTGGTTCCTTGGGTGAGTTTCCCTATCACCTCATTTTACTCCTCCAAGTGTTAGCTTTGTGAAATTTTTGAAGCAAAATTTCATAAGAAAGAAGAGAAGCATTCGGCCATGTGAGGGAGAAGAGGGGAGTGTTGGTTGTTTTCCAAAAAATTGGTAGTTGTGTGATTAAAGACAATAATTAATAAAGCCAACTACTTCCATCAATTTTAGACATTTGATGTAAGTCATGTGGTCCCACCACATTTAAATTAAAAATTTGAGTTGGCTTTCTCAACACACAACTCGACTTGGGCCCGGGTTCTTTTAATTCCGATTAAACGAATTTGTCGTCGCTACATAATTAAATCCAATTTAATTAAATAATTATGCCTTGCAAAATTATTACGATAGGCGCTTTCGAATTAATTCTAAATTAATTCATTTGCCCGAATTAAAATTCAATTTTAATTTCGTATTGAAATCCGATTTGAATTAATATATCTGATATATTATTTTAGCCATAAATAAATAAATTAAATAGAAAAATTCAATTTAACTATTAAATTTATTTTATCGATTAATTCTAAATTAATCGCGTTCTCTCTTTTATACGAATTTAATCCCAGATTAATTCTTGCCATAATTAATTCTAGATTAATTTTCTCTCTCATAATTAATCCCAGATTAATTCTATCTGAGTCAAATTTCATTGGTGAATCTTTGAGAAGCGACCCAAGAGATTCCTGGATATGTTGGCAGTAAATACGGTTATCGGACTATCCGAACACATGCGTACCCCGTACCATGTTCTCACCGATTTACAAGACATGGTTGGCTTCTAGCAAAACACCGTGCCTATCCAATTCTCCAGAAATATTCACCGAGGAATATCATCTGTATCAGGCGTAGTAATACTAATATAATGTAATGCGTAATATGATCCAGTATCGAATGTCACATGCTAGGCTTAGGGCTGACTTTGTGTCTGCCCCGTACGAAGTATATATCAGATCCTGAGTAACTAATCTCTGTAATCAGGAAGTCATGACCTAGTCATACTATCCCGATAGCTGCAGCTTTTAAGAGTACTAGTTCCGTATCCTGTGTGACCATCATCTCCATATGACTGAAGTGATACTCCCATCTTGACATCACATCCAATACACTACGATTCTCAGTAAACCCAATACAAGCGTATACAGAACCTGTTAAAGATCCAGACGACCAATACTAAAGTAAACTGATTATCGCAAGTAATAGCGACATAAGTCTCAGGTTAAAGATCACATAAACCTACCCTAATTCAGATTCCCATAGACACATAATCATACTACCAATGTGATTCTGAGTGGGTCTAACCAGAGCGAACTGTTCCCGGTCCAACAGCTAACATAACCTCTTATTACACTTTTATAAGTATCCAATACATAAATATATGAGAACTATGTCGTTAAGCTTCCATAACCCGCACAAGTGTAATACTAGTCTATTCCGCATTATCAATGTCTAGTTTCGATAATACTTCGACTAGGGATATTTAATGATTAAACCGTTCGTGGATTAATATTGTCTCATATCTTATTAATCCGATTTAACCATATTGACTTTTATCATTAATATATATCCAAGTAATCCAATTAGAATAATGATAAAATAGTAATTTCCTTTTATCACATAGTTAATTTGTACAAAAACACAATGTTCTTTACAAATAGTGATGTTATGGGTCATAATTGTCAAACAACAACGTCATGATACAACTCAATGTCAGTTACGACGCTTTTGCAACTGCATCATGACTAATTATTCTAAGGTCAATTACGTCTTTACCATATGAAGAGATATATTATATTATAGTAACTGCTTATTTTATTTATAATAAAATATTTACAAGAGTATTTACAAGGAAATACAACATGGAATTGGCGCTCTAAGCACCAACCCTAACAATTATTATTATTATTATTGTTGTTGTTGTTGTTATTATTATTATTATTATTCAGAGTATTTGTAATACATTTAGCATCGCCAACTCAATGGGTGACGCTAAAATATGAATATACAGCGTCGCTAACTAAGTTCGACGCTAATTTCTGATGATTTTTCATATTTAGTATCGGTATTTAATAGTCAACGTTAAAAAATTTTAATTTTTTTTACGTCGAAAGTACGTTGACAACGTTAAATATTGTAATTTTAACATCACATTTCCTGTTGATGCTAAACCATACATTTAGCGATGATTTACTAGGCAATACTTAATCTTTGGACGCTAAATCTTATTTTTATGGTAGTGTATATTGGGATGTAACAAGAATATACTTATAATTGGTTAGTACTATACCATAAATTTATTGATCAATTGTAGGCATATACATCAAAATAAGTGAATCTCAAATATTGATATAATGAGACTTGAGCCCATAAAAATTCGAACTCACGCACTCAACAATCATTTAACGCATGAGTATCACTGGGCTAACCTAGTGGGCAGTGACGATCCGTACACATATAGTGAATAATAGGAAGCTCACAAACTCTGGCTATACTAGCTACAAAATATGACCATTATTACTATGAGAGATGATCATTAGTGCATAAGACGTGTGCACCATCAATATATAGTTGACATCTGAAGCTTGTTTGAAGTGATACCATAATACGTATTACATTTTCTTCTTTGGAGTCTCATATATTGCATATGAATCATCCTAGAGTTAATAGTGTAGGAAGTCTTATGCATTGGAACATACTTTTAATCTTATTTACTGTATGTAGAATCCAGCTGCAAACATCAATGCCGCCATTGTCAAAGATTGAGATCACTTTTTTTTGACAATGGTGCTACCACTTTTGAAAATGGTACAAACACCAAAATAACTTTAGGTGGAAATTATTCATTTGTTGACATTTGAGCCATTATTTTTTGCTATAAATTGAGAGCTAATTGAGAGCTCAAATCATCCTTATTAAGAAGCTCCAATTAAGAGAGTTTAGAGTGTAAGCTCCAAGGTAAGAAAACTTAGAGAGTGAAGTTTTTTTGTAAAGTTTAAATACTTTTTAAATTCTGTTCTTGTAGTAATAGAATTCAGTTTTTCTTCATAAGCACTCTTCAGTGATCAGAGAATCACAACAAATGGTATCAGTAGCTTTGGTTATACGTTGGGGACCTCAGAGGTGAAGAACGAAACTCAGTGCAGAAAATTTGGGTTTCGGAAAAGTTCTCAAAAATCAATTTTGAGCATACCAACAGTCTGTTCACGTTGAGTCAAACATTGTGGTATTTTTTGGTGATCAAATGGAGCAATATGGATGCCACACGTGCCTTCTAGAGAGCTACCCATACTGACCACGCACCGCATGAGTTCCAAAGGTTGCAGATGACACACGTGTTAGCCACATCAGCAGTTTCGGTATAGTCATTAGACATGTCATCGTCACGTTGGTAGTTTCGGTAGAGTCTGCTAACATGTAGGTGCCATGTCATCAGATCCGATCACATCAGCTATCACGTCATATTTTCATGTACAGTCATCTGCCACGTCAGTAACTCCGGTCTAGTCAGCAGCCACGTGTCGAGGAGGTCAGCATACTTGGAAAATTTCATTGAGCCACATGAAGTCTTTGAAATTTACAAATCAACCCATGAGTCGGATTTGGACTAGAGATTTGTAAATTTCAATTTTATCCTATTTTAATTTTAGACTTTAAACTTAAAATGGAAATGGAAGATTCCTCTTCTGGTGCAATGATCAAGCTAACAGCAACCAATTACTATTTCTAGAGACATCAGATGATAGATTATTTGCACTGTAAAGATCTGTTTGATATGATCGAGGTGAAAGGAGTGAGACCAGATTATGTCAAAGAGAGTGATTGGATAAACTCAACAACAAAACTCTGGGTCAGATTAGGCAGTGGATCATCTACAATATCTTCCACCACATAGCATAGGACACAGATGTTTATGAATTGTGGATAAAACTGGAAGGCATGTACCAGGCAAATATAGCTCGGAATAAAGCCATTTTAATGAGGCGTTTGGTGAATTTGAAGCTACGGAGTGAAACTTCTATTGTAAAACACACCAATGAGTTCCAGAGCGAAGTGAATGAGCTGTCTGTAGTAGACATGCAGTTGGGAAATGAAGTACAAGCCCTCATATTACTTAGTTCTTTTCCTGATAGTTGGAAGATGTTGGTAGTTACTCTCAGTAATTCGGCTCCAGGAGGCAAACTTACCATGCTTATGGTAAAAGATGTTCCATTGAATGAAGAGTCCAAGAGAAAAGACATTGGCTCAGAATAGACATAAGCTTTTATCATTGAGATTCGAGGAAGACATCGAGGAAGAGAAAGAGGGAGAGACATAAACAAAACCAGAGGTAGATCCTCAGATAGAAGTATGCCTACCTATAAGTTCTACCATTGTGGCATAAAAGTCCACTTAAAGAAGAATTTCCGAAAACTACAACGAGAGCAAGAACAAGGTAATTTCCAGTCGAAGAATAACAAATGAGAGATACTAGTAGTTGTCCATGGAGATGTAGCAATATGCTCTATGCAGGAAGATACATGTCTTCACACTGCAAGCCAAGATGTTGAGTGGGTGGTAGATACTGCAACATCCTACCACGTCACTCCTCACAAGGATTTCTTCATAACATACAAAGCATGAGACTTTGGTTCAGTGAAGATGAGAAATATCAGTTCATCTAGGATAATAGGAATTGGTGATATTCAATTACAGATAAATATCATGAGCGCATTAACTTTAAAGGATGTCCTGGATGTTTCAGATCTTCGACTGAATGTACTCTCGGGGTTAGCCACTGATAAACAGGGCTATGACAGTCACTTTAGAAATGGCACATGGAGAATGACAAAAGGTATCATGATTTTCGCCCGATGACATGTTTGCGGCACATTATACAAGACTGATGTGAAGATTTATGCAGACAACCTCAATGTAGCTGAAAAAAAAGGCTTCTCAAAATTTATGGAATCAGAGACTCGGTTACATGAGTGAGAGATGGTTGTTTACCCTGACCAAGAAAGGGCTTACCAAGAATGCTGCAATAGGTCATTGCAACCATTATTTGTTTGGTAAGCAACACAGAGTCTCGTTAAAATTCTCTTCAAAGAGAAGATCAAAGTTGCTCAGTCTGATGCACTCTGATGTTTGTGGTCCCTTGGAGGTTGATTCATCGGGCGGTAATAATTATCTTATGACTTTCATTGATGATTCTTCTTGAAAATTGTGGGTGTATTTCCTTAAAATGAAGGATCGGATTATGGATCAGTTCAAGTTGTTCCACGCCATGATAGAGCGTGAAACAAGGAAGAAGCTGAAGTGTCTCCACACAGATGATGGAGGCGAGTACCATTCCAGAGAGTTTGATGTCTACTGCAGGAGACACGACATTCAACATGAAAGAACTGTTCCACACACCCCACAACATAATGGTGTAGCTGAAAGAATAAACCGCACCATTATGGAAAAAAGTCAGAAACATGATCAATATGGCTAAGCTCCCAATGCCATTCTAGGGAGACGCTGTCCATGCCACCTACTACCTGATCAAAAGATCACCATCTGTACTATTGAACTTTGAAATTTCGGAAAAAGTATGGTTTGATAAGAATCTAGCACACTCTCACCTTAGAGTATTCGGTTGTTTAGTCGTTGCACATGTATCAAATGAGCTCAGGTAGAAGCTGGATGCAAGGACTACTCTATGTATTTTCCTAGGCTACGGAGATGAAAAATTTGAATACATACTATGTGATTCGAGGGAAATGATGGTCATTAGAAGCCAGAATATAGAGTTTCTTGAAGACCAGACAATTGAATACATTGAAAAGCCCAAGATGTCTTCCAATTCCAGTGCCGACAGAAATCCAGACCCATCACTAGCATAATTGGCCACAGATAAGGTGCATGATATTTCAGAAGTAGAACTAGAGGAGGCATATGAGGATGTCGAGTAGGGGGAGACACTACCCGTTCCATCGAAGATTACAAAAGAGAGTGTTGGGTAGGGGGAGTCGCAACTACTCCACTAGGATTTATATGATCATCCATAAATTTAGATTATGACATACCTCCTGAAACCAATGGACCTCAGACAAGAAGATCTGAGCGAGGCAAGATTCCATCAACCAAATATCCGAGATCCGAATACATTCTGCTTACTAATGATGGGGACCGAGAGTTTCCCATAAGGCAAGAAGGCATTAAGGAATAAATGGTTGAAGAAACATGGCAGCAGAACTGTGTCATACAGATACACAGTAAAAGAGTATTATGCAGAGACACAATGAAATATACTGTGCAGAGACACAACATAAGAGTATAGTACAAAGACACAGTGAAGTGTGTTGTGCAGAGATACAGTCGACATGTCAACAAAGGTATTCATTTGGGATAAGTTAGAGGTGTGTAAAAACATAGCCAAGATAGTTGTCTGATGACAATTATTTTGGATACAGCTGGAGGGGGAAAATTGTAAAATCCAGCTGCAAACATCAATGCCACCATTGTCAAAGATTGAGATCATATTTTTTTTGACAGTGCAACCACTTTTGAAAATGGTGCAAACCACCAAAATAACTTTAGGTGGAAACTATTCATTTGTTGACATTTGAGCCATTACTTTTGAAGGGAACGACTTTCCCGAAAACGACCTTGAAAATTTTTTCGTCTTCTCTTTTATTGAAACCGAATGGCTACTAAATTGAACTCGTTGCAGTGACCAAGCTTTGTTGTTGTAGATGTCTTTCTTTTACGATCCGACGGTAGGATCAACCACCCGATCTTCCGATCTATGACTCGAAACCAACAAGCAGAAGAGTGGGCTTCACTCAGAAGGATTAAACTCTTGTCACAATTTATATTTGGCTTTTAGAAACTTTCTCTCAACATTTGAGTAAGTTTTCTTACTTCTCAACACTTGAGAAAATTTTTGTTTTCACTCAACTATTGATCAAACAAAAATTCTGGATTTTGAACTCTCTCAAACTCTCTCACAACACTTGTGTTTTTGCTAGAGCTCTCTCTTACATGTACTTGTCTGAATGATGCATTCTTTTTCTCTCTTGCAAAGTGTAGAGATTATATTCTCTCAAAACCAACTACTCTTGTCTCCAAGCTACCATTGTTTTCTTAGTAATGGCAAACACACTCAACAATTGAGTGGAAATGGTAGAGAAATGATTCCACCAAAGCCAACTACTCTTGTCATTGATCTTCATGTGTTTTTCTAGTAATGGCAAACATATTTAAGTTGATGCCTTACAAAAGCACAAGAAGCAATAACAAATGACAAAACAAAGGCAATAGGTCATACCTAACCTTGGACTTAAACATTTGGAGAGCATACCATGTGTTTTTGTCTCCATGATGATTCATTTATCATTATCAGAATAATGAAGTAATGATATCATTTATGATATAATAATTATCTAATAATTATTAGTAACTTGATTATCTTATAATCATGATTTGATTATCTCATAATCAAAGAATTCTAGAAAATATTAAGTTAAACTAATTTAACATAGTTTTCATTTGTGACAAATTATATTATTAATCTCATTAATAATATAAAAATATTATGTGAGTATATAATTAGACAATCCAATTATATTAGGTTTGTTACAATTAATCAAGCTAGCACGGGGACCAAATGGATCTACGATTCCGAGCTCCAATAATCTCAAAATATCAATTAATCTCATTAACTAAATATTCTGAATTATTAACTTCGTGTTATTCCACTAAAAACTCGAAGTTGTACTCTTGTTACCGTAGATGGAAATAATAATAAGCCGAACATATTCGGTCGTCCATTGATATAGTCATTACATACAGATTGGTGGCCTTTCACGAATATCTCATAATTAGAGCTGGGTCATAAGTCCGCTAAACCTCTCTAATTAATTAACCTTAAGTACCAATGATTCTCTAATCAAAAATTTATTCATAACTGTTATGAATATAATTCTTTCTATTCTTAATAAAAAGATGAGCGCTCTTTGTTCAATTACCGAATCAGCTCTTAAGCAAGATACTCTTTTGCTTCTCGTAAGAATGAGTGAATTACATGTCTATGTAAAACGTATACGTAGTTATTGGCCACGGATGCTTCTTCCAACCTCACCATAGTAAATCAAAGGACATAGTTTGACATGCATGAGTTCGTAGTACTCTCAGGATTAAGATCAATCCATATATGACTATCTAGTAGATAAAATGAATTTCTACGATTAACGGATATTAAAAAGACATTCATATTTATCTAGGTCCAGTCCTATATGATCACATCATACAAGGTGCCTTTATTCCCATGTCACTACATGAACGATCCCGGATCAAGGTCGTCATATCAATATACAGAATGAAATGCAGCTATAGATAAACCACAAACAAAGTTTCCACTTCGTTTGCTCTCTACGGGCTATTTTAGAATACTAACTTCAGACTCAAATCCTCTTGTGTATACTACTTATAAACTAAGTCTGAAGGTACATGAGTAATCAAGGAAAAACAAAGCAATTTATAATATACGATTTAAATCAAACAACTTTCGATAAATGAATACAATATGTTTTATTTCAAAAAAAAAAAAAATTTACAACACATGAAGCTCTAGGGCATAAATCCCAACAATTTTGGCTATAAATTGAGAGCTCAAATCATCCTCAACAAGAAGCTCCAAGTAAGGGAGCTTAAAGTGTAAGCTTCGAGGAAAGAAAGCTTAGAGAGTGTAGATGATGATTTTTTTGTAAAGTTTAAACACTTTGTAAATTCTGTTCTTTTAGTAATAGAATTTGATTTTTCCCATAAAGACTTTTCAGTTATCAGAGAATCACAAGATATCATTTACATCGTTTTCTTTTCAATATAATTTTTCTATTTGTACAACTCTAATTAATGATGTGTTGGACTATATATGCGCTTTATTATTTGGACTACAATAGTGATTCAAGAGGAGGAAAAAGCTGTACAACAAAATGATAATTTGGGAGCTCTAATCCTTCTTCATGATAATTTCTGTACAACAAAAATGACAATTTTGGTGTTTCCTTTCATTAATTAATTTGTGAGCTAAACTCCTAAAATCCAAAATTATTTTAACACGCGCAAACACAAGTCATGAAGAAGGATTTAGATAAAGAGTTAAATGGTTCAATGTATATATTTAATGAATGTTTTTATTGGAGGATTTAGATAAAAAGTTAAATGGTTCAATGTACATATTTTATGAATGTTTTTATTAAATATATCCAATGTATTAAAAAAAAAAATCAAAACCCTATATATAAAGCCAATCCTTGAACATCCGAAACTCAACCTCAACTAAACACAACTAACCGCTAGAAAAAATTCATTCTCAAAAGGATTAAATAACAATAAGAAAAATTATACAATAAAGAAGCTTTGTAGTCCAAGTGGAGTGGAACTGAATTTATGTCATCATGCTTACCATTTAGGAAAAACTCAAGTACTGTAGCATATGTGCTTACTATGTTGCTCGGTCTGACCATCATTGTGGATGGATGGTTCGTGTTATCTTAAATTATTTTAGTTTTTGTATATGTTGTATGCTAAAAATTAGCAATTTTTTTGATTTTTGCTGAAAGTTGTTCGGTGTTACAGAAAAATTATATATGAGAGAGAAATATAAGATATTTTAATCAGTGAAAATAATTGAGATTCATTACCATATTAGGTATTTTTTTGAAAAAAATTAATATATATATATGTATATTAATAATTGGATATTCCTAGATTCAATGGATATAATTTCTCTCTCCATCCATCCCAAATACTTTTAATTTGGTTCATGTATTTTATTGAAACCTTTTACATTTTAAGAAATCATGATTAAAAAAAATCAAAAGCAACATGCGTATTGTACGGGCACAATACAAGTTTACTGTATGAGTATACTTGAAGCCACCACCACACAAGGCATGCATGCATAAGCAACAACTAGTAGTATAGTAGTAATAAAAGAGCTAACTTAATTATATGGCCACTGTAAATTTTGAAGTAGATGAAGTGTTAGGGGATCGTGGGCTGAAGTTGGCACGCAAGTAAAGTGAAATTGAGAATAATTGTTAGTTTAAGAGGCTTTGCCTACCACATAACAGTACAATAATAATTACGAGACTTAGCCTACCATAAAACTTAACAATAAAATAAAGCAATGAGACACAAATTTAACGTGGTAAAACCCTCAATGTGAGGGAAACATCCACGGACAAATGTAGAAAGATTTCACTATGGTGGATAGAATTTTACAACCTCTCTCTAAACTCAATGAGTGAACAATCTCACACTCTCTTATAATAGGAGAACTACAACTCTCTCACAAACGCTTAAGAAGAAACTATATTTTCTCTCTTAGAATATAGAGGATTTGGTTGAGAATGAGATGAAGAAAATAATGAAATGAAGCCTATATTTATAGGCATGAGATTCACTTTGCAAATAGTGAATTCTAATTTATTTTATTTTATTTTTAAGCATGTGGGACCCACCCACAGTTTTTTTATAATTATAAATCATTACACCGACAGGTGCAATGATTCATTAACTTTAACAATTCTCCCACTCGAAAACTTGATTGAGAACCAATCAATTTCCACACCATCCATTCTACTTTGCCATCTTCAAGCTACTTACGTATCTGCTAAGGCATAAGAGGATCTACACCATACAAACTTGTCTATATTGATAGACTTGGTCATTACGTCTACAAGGTTGTCATTTGTGTGTACCTTCAACAAGTCCACACTACCTTCTTCCACTACTTCATGAACAAAGTGGTATTGTACCCCTATATGATTTGTTCTTGAATGAAATGCTGGATTCTTTGCAATATACAAAGCACTCTGACTGTCACAAAATAAAAGAATCTTCTCTTGTTTGTGCCCAAGCTCCTCCAATAACCTTTCAAACCAAATAGCTTCATTGCAAGCTTGTGTAGCTGCCATGTACTCAGCTTCTGTCGTAGACAAAGCCACAACACTCTGTAACTTGGATACCCAGCTCACTGCTTCTCATGCAAGTACAAACATATAACCCGTGGTGGATTTACTTTTATCAAGATCTCCTGTAAAATATGAATCCACGTAGCCTCAGACAACTAATTTTGATCCTCCATAACATAATGCAGTATATGAGGTTTCTTTGATATATCTAAGGATCCTCTTAATAGAATTCCAATGCTCTATATCAAGATTCGCCATAAAACAACTAACCGCCCCACTGCTTGTGCGATGTCT
This sequence comes from Zanthoxylum bungeanum, assembly GCA_019454045.1. Classification (NCBI taxonomy): domain Eukaryota; kingdom Viridiplantae; phylum Streptophyta; class Magnoliopsida; order Sapindales; family Rutaceae; genus Zanthoxylum; species Zanthoxylum bungeanum. Next base: position 85,560 of record SKCR01034546.1, read on the forward strand.
GGTATTGTACAAATCATGGCGTACATTAAGCTTCCCACTGCTGATGCATATGGTACTCGAGAAATCTCATTCCTCTCAGCTTCATTGTTAGGACACATAAAAGAGGATAACTTGAAATTTATAAGAAGTGTGGTAGAAATTGGCTTATAATTTTCCATGTCAAACCGCCGTAAGATTTTCTTTAAGTAATTTTTCTGAGAAAGCTAAATCTTTCTGTTATTTATGTCTCGGTGTATTTGTATCCCTAAAATCTTATTTACTGGTCCCAAATCCTTCATGTCAAACTCCCTAGTTAACTGTGCCTTTAATTCTTGAACTCGATCTTTGTTAGGGTCTGCTACTAACATGTCATCCACATATAACAGCAAGATAATGAAGTCATTATTTCCAAACATCTTGTAATATGTACAATGGTATGAATTGAGTCTGTTGTACCCAAGGTAAATAATAAAGGAATCAAATCTCTTATATCAACATCTCAGAACCTGTTTGAGACCATATAGAGATTTGTTCAACCTGCAAACCAAGTTATCCTTGACTATTTCAGCAAAACCTTCTGGTTGGAGCATATTAATTTCTTCTTCAAGTTCTCCATGAAGAAATGCAGTTTTTACATCCAACTATTCCAAATGTAGGTCAAATATAGCACACATAGCCAGGACTACTCTGATTGTTATAAGTCAAACCGTCGGAGAAAATATCTCGTTGAAATCAATCCATTTTTTTTGAGCATATCCTTTCACCACCAATCGTGCACGATACCGTTTCACTTGATCATTGCTATCTCGTTTGATCTTGTATACCCATTTATTACCAATGGCTTTTCTTCCACGTGGTAATGGTACTAGATCTCATATATTGTTTCTATGCAAAGCTTCTATTTCTTCTTGCATTGCTACCATCCACAAAGATGTATTTACATCTTTTGTAGCTTCATGGAAAGTTGATGGCTCTCCATCCTCTGTTAGAAGACATTATGCAAAGTTACTCTCCGTATCATACTTTGAGTGCCAACATGGAGGTCTTCTCTCTCGAGTTGATCGACGAACTTCAGAAGCTTCAAACTCGACTGGTTCTTGTACATCGTGCTTTGGTGCTGCTTCAGAAGATTCTGAATTTTCTCGTTCTGGATTATTTTCCACTAGTACTGTTGTAGTCTCTGTACTTTATTTTGAAGTGCTATCATTTCCTTCTTTCTGCAGTTGTTTTTCTGTAAATATCACATCTATGCTGATGATGATCTTGTGGGTAGTGGGATCCCACAAGCGATACCCCTTTACTCCATCAGCATAGCCCAAGAATATATATTTTCTAGATTTTGGATCTAGCTTTGTTCTTTCTTGAGTGTTGTACATCACGTACACAAGACAACTAAAAATATGAAGAGATGAGTAATCGGGTGGCTTTCCGCTCCACATCTCCATCAGTGTCTTCAAATCATTGGCAGTTGATGCAGATCTATTTACAATATAACATGCTATATGAACTGTTTATACCCAAAATTATTTTGGTAGACTAGCTGTTCTGAGCATAGCTCTTACTCTTTCCAGCAGCGTTCTATTCATCCTTTCTGCCACACCATTTTACTGAGGAGTGTATGGTGTAGTAGTTTGCCTTTTGATGCCTTCTTGTTGACAATATACATCAAAATCCTTGTTGCAATATTCTCCTCCATTATATGTCCTTAAACACTTGATTCTCCTTCCAGTTTCATCTTCAATTTGTGTTTTGAAGTTTTTGAAAATTGGCATCACATCTGACTTATTTTTGATCGAGTACACCTAACATCTTCTAGAACAGTTGTCAATGAACGATACAAAATATTTTATTTTCCCCATAGATTGAACCAGTGATTCCCAAACATCAGACAAAATCAACATTAAAATGGCTTTACTTCAAACACTCGACTTGCTGAATTTTAATCTATTTTGCCGACCGACGTAATCACACGTGTATAACGCAAGCACACGTATCGTTCAAGTAGTATAAAAATATCGATCCCACGAGGACTTAATTCCTACTGTTTTTATTAATTATTGATACTATTTATTTACAAGTATCTAATTAAGGGAGAAAAGAATGATTGCATTTGGTTGGTTGAATGTAGATTTGCTTAAATAAAATAAACAAAAGAAAATACTAAGAAAAATAAATAAAAGACACAAAGATCTAGGGTTGTGATTCCACACAATATTATCCTAAAGATGAATTGATTCTCTTATATATGTGTAATAAGTCAGTTTGCTAACCTGGAACACGAAGATATGCAAAAGCCTCTATTGATAGTCAGACGCAAATACCCAAATAACCCAATTAATCATATGTTTTGGAACTTGAACTTTAAGGAAATCTATTAAAGGGTTATCTATCCTCAAGGAAGATCGTGGGCTATTAAGTCTAAGGCTGAAACCTAAAATTCATTCGTCAAGTTTATTTTAAGTTTACCAAATCAATCTTATTAATGGCCAGTTAACAAGAAGAATTAAGCTTAAGACTTAATAAAAAAACTAAAGAATTACCCATAATATAATTAAATCAATTATTAAGCATGTTAATATTGTGTTTCATCACTTTCCTAGAATAAAAATAAAATGCTGGGGGTTGGGGATCCACCTTTATTATTTCTAATTTAGAAATCTCTCTTACTATAATATAGAATTTATCAGTGATATTACCAACCAGCCATATAGGCGGTATCCACATTAAGTCAGATTTTAATTAAGTCTGACCGACTATAAAGGCGGTATCATTATTTGTCCATAAACCAGCCATATAGGTGGTAATCATCTGTCACATAAAGACCAGCTATATAGGCGGTGTCATATTATGTCAAATAAATAAAACCATCCATTAAGGCGGTATAACATTTTATGTTAAATTATAATTTTTATATTATAATTAAGGGAGATTAATCTAAACTAAAATAATAAAAGCTTCACCCTTCCCCAGCGAAAAATTAACTACAAAACATCAAAGAAAATAAAAGAAAATAAACTATTACTATTACTGAAAATAAAAATGCATAAATTAAATACTGAAAATAAATACAAACAAGTTGCAATCCTTAAATTCCTTACAAAAACCTAAGGAAAGCATGAGAATTACAAATGAAATGGCTTGGTATTTATAGGAAAATCTAAAGGCTTCCACCAATTGCTCCACCAATTGCTCCACCAATTGCTCCACCAAACACTCCACAAAATCCTCCACCAAACACTCCACCAAACATGCCACAAGACACTCCACAAAACTGTTGGGATTTTTATGCCCGACAACCAAATGCGTTCGAAACATGATTGATTAATAAATTTGTGATTCTATTTTATTCCATGTATGCATTTTGATTTGCTTTATAAAATTCATGAAAATTCCGTGATTATTTATGTAGCTTTAAATTAAACATATATGTGTATGTAAAATATTACATACATATATGCATGGATAAAATTTAAAGAGTAATAATCAAAATTTATCCATGACTATGATTTGAAGTTGGGAATCTTCAAATCCAAAGTCATAAATACAGTTCATTCCATTATGAATGGTATAGTTTTATCCAGACTATATTATGTAGAGACATAGAAATGAATGTGTTTTATATAATAAGATTATATTGGACAAAACCAGATAAAATTGAAAAGTTCTAATAATTTTCATTAAATAAAGAACATCAATTTTATCATAATGATGGTCATATATGTGATGATCTTAATTCATTATATTTAGCAGACTCCTATATCATATTAATTTATTCTTTAATTTACTAGGTATGGTTTTGTATTTATTACATTTCGTAAACCTTGTATTTTGGGAATGCTAACCTGATATAATGAAATCTGTTCATAAGATTCTCTTGTTTGTTAGTTCAGGACCTGAACGATTAGCACGCAAATTCATAAAAGTTATGAATTAATTGTTCACTTGAGAACTAATGGAAGTCAATGATAAAGATGTAACTGGAGAGGTTAACGGATATTTTATACCTAGCTCATTTACGAATCTGTTATGGAGGATCATTGCATAGGTAATGACTATATCAATGGACAAATACTTTGAGTAATTAATTCTATAATTCTGAGAGTGCAATTCTGGGTATTTAGTGGAGTTACTCCAGAATTAATAAATTTCGTTTGATTAATAAAAGAGTTTATAATTAATCGATGAAATTATTGGAGCTTAGAATTATAGGTCCATCGGTCCCCTCGTCGTCTTCTATCACTGTTCGAATGATTATGATTACGAAGAAAAATAATTGTGAATTATATAAAATAATTATGAATTATTTTACACTATAATGATTCAATATAACTCTTGTTTGGAAATTATGACAAAGGTTGTCCTAATATATTTATCAATAGATAATGTATCTATTTATTAATTTATGAAAATTAATATTTAATTAATTTGATTAATTAAATTTTAATTTAATAAGATAATTTTTCAAAAGTTGAAATTTTGAAATTATTATATTTAAATGAATTATCTTTGATAAATGATGAGATAAATATTAAAGGATTTTATTTTGATTTTATTTTGAAATTAAAATTAAATCCTTCAGTGGATTTGCTTAACTATAGTTTTGATAAAAAAACAAAATCCCTTTTAAAACGTGAGCAAAGGTTGCTGGAAGAGTTAGAATTGAGATTTTGATCAAAAATAAAAAATTTGAGAGCAACACAACAACAATAACGTGAGTGTGCTGGGTGAGAGAAAAAATAAAAAGGAAATAGTTTTCTTTTTATTTTTCTTTGTTTGGTTTTTGAGAAAATCAAAAAGAAATTTACACTAGGATTCGGCTCATGTGTTGAGTACACGAATCATTCACAAAAATTAGAGTGTTATTCGCAATATTTTCACGCCCACACGTGCCGTTTGAGGTGAGGAGATAAGACGAGAAAGATCGTGGTTCAAAGAATCGATTTACAAAGATATCCAGATTTGCAGGTATATTTCTTACTTGAGTTCTAAGAAAGATCGCAATATTCGGCCAAGGTAAGGAATTTTTGTTTGATTTTGTTTCCAAAATAAACAAATCCCATTCCTTACTCAATGAAGAATTCGGCCAAGGCATTGAATTTTGATTTGACTTTGTTTCCCAAACAAACAAATCATATTCCTTATCCAATGAGGAATTCGGCCATGGTGATGAATTTTGATTTGATTTTGTTTCCCAAACAAACAAATCATATTCCTTATCTAATAAGGAATTCGGCCATGGCAAGGATTTTTGTTTCCAAAATAAATCTTATCCTTATTAAATTATATCATATATAATTCAATGTTATATTTTTAATATTTATCATATAATTATTAATACCCTACATTAACTTTTAATGTATAGTTTCAAGTGTGATGTAATTAATATTATTAATCATATTAATAATATTTATTCTTTGTGAGTATATAATTGGACTGTCCAATTATATTAACTCCGCTAAAGTATATTGAGCTAGCACGAGGACCAAATGGACCTACGGTTCTGAGCTCCAATAATCTCGAAATATTAATTAAGCTCTTAATTAAATATTCTGAATTATTAACTCCGGGTTATTCCACTAAAAATCCGAAGTTGAACTCTCATTGCCGTAGATGAAATATTAAGCCGAACCAAGTCGGTGTCCACCGATATAGTCATTGCATACGAATTGATCCTTCACGAGTATCTCGTAATTAGATCCGGGTCATAATGTCCGTTATACCCCTCTAATTATTTTTACCTTAAGTACCATTGATTCTCTAATTAAAGATTTATTCATAACTATTATGAATATTAATCTTTCTATTCGTAATAGAAAGACTTGAGCGCTCAAATCGTTCAAGTACTGAATCAACCCTTAAGAAAGATACTCATCTACTTCTCGCAAGAAGGAGTGAACTCCATGTCTATGTAAAACGTTCCCAGCTACAAAATAAATTGTGCCCCAAAGTACGTAACTATTGGTTGGGATTGCTACACCAACCTCACCTTTGTAAATCAAATGACACAGCCTGCCATGCAGGAGTTCGTAGTACACTCAGGATTAAGATCAATCCATATATGACCATCAAGTAGATGGAAATGACTTTCTTTGCTTAACGGATATTATAAGAATGTCATTTCTATCTGGGTCCAGTCCTAAATGATCGCATCATACAAGGTGCCTCCATTCTCATGTCTCTACATGGACGATCCAGATTAAGATCGCCATACAAATATAAAATGGACCGCAGCTATAGATAAACCACAAAAAAAGTACCCGGTTTATTTTCTCTCTATGGACTATTTAAGATTACTAACTTCAGACTCAAATCATCTGGTGTATGACACTCATACACTAAGTCTGAAGGTACATAAGTAATCTACGGTATTTACGAAGATATATAATATGCGAAAGATAAACAAACAATTTTGATAAATGAATAATGCATCGTTTTATTTCAAAACGCATGAAACCGTTTACATCACATGTAGCTCTAGGGAATACATCCCAACATTTGCCATATTTCATAATCGAAATATGCTGCAATAGCAAGCATTATCTGAATGGATTTAATCATGACAATAGGTGAAAAAGTCTTGTCATAATCGACACCATGTCGTTGACGATACCCTTTAGCTACAAGCCTAGCTTTGTACATTTGTATGTTGCCTACCTTGTCTGTCTTCCTTTTGAAGACCCATTTATAACCAATAGGCTTAATGCCTTCTGGTACATCAACCAATGTCCAAACTTGGTTGGTATACATGGAATCCATTTCAGACTTCATGACAACTTGCCATAAAGCAGAGTCGATACCTTGTATTGCTTCCTCATACGTAGCCGGTTCATCTTCCTCAATAAGATTAATGTCTACATGAGGTGAGATCAGAAACCCATACCTCTCAGGTTATTTTCTGACTCTCTCTGACTTACGCGGTTCTTGTGTATCAGAAGATTATGGAACAATCTCATCCCTGATGGACTGTTCGTGTTCTATGAAGGGGTCAGTGCCATGAACAGTATCACTCTGATTTTCATCGAGTTCTACTTTCCTCCCACTTACCATTGCATTCATCAATTCCTTTTCTAGGAAAACTGTATGAAGAGCAACAAATATTTTGTTCTCTTGTGGGTTGTAGAAATAATTTCCTTTCGTTTCCTTAGGATAACCTACAAATAGGCACTTATCCAATTTGGGTTCTAGTTGGTACTATCCAAACGTTTAACATATGCCCATCATCCCCAAATCTTCAGGAATAAGAAACCCAGTTTATTTCCTGTCCATATTTCATATGGAGTCTGTTCAACAGACTTTGACGGAACCTTATTCAAAATAAGTATTGCACTATTTATTGCGTATCCCCAGAAGGAAATCGGTAGCTCTGTGTGACTCATCATTGACCTTACCATGTCCAACAAATTTTGGTTCTCCGTTCGAAAACACCGTTCAATTGTGGTGTTCCGGGAGGAGTCCACTGTGAAAGAATACCATATTCTTTCAAGTAATCTTGAAACTTATTGCTCAAGTATTCTCCACCACGGTACGATCATAATGTTTTAATACTTTTGCCAGTCTATTTTTCTACTTCGTGTCGAAACTCTTTGAATTTCTCAAAAGTTTCCGACTTGTGTTTCATAAGATACATATAACCATAATGCGATGCATCATCCGTAAAGGTTACAAAGTATTCATATTCACCTCTAGCCTGGCTAGACATGGGCCCGCATACGTCACTTTGAACGAGGGCTAACAGCTTGGTGGCACGTACACCTTTACCACTTAAAGGTGTTTTAGGAATTTTGCCTAACAAATAAGATTAGCAGACATCATATGAATTAGGATCAAATCCGTCCAAGTATCCATTCTTCGAGAGTGTGGATATACGAGTTTTGTTAATGTGTCCCAGACGACAATGCCAGAAATAAGTCTCATCTGTTTTACTCAATTTGAGCTTTTCGTTTGTCATGTTATATGTTTGAGATTCGTTTATATTCAAAATATAAAGACCATTATTCACATCTTCTGTACATATCTCAATATCATCTTTATAAACAAAACACCCAGTGTTCCTGAATACAAATGTATACTCGCATCGGGTTAAACTAGATATAGAGATAATACTCCTAGTCAAACTAGGTACAAAATAACAGTCGCCTAATGTAAGTACATGCCCTGAGGGCAGATTCAAAACATATGTGCCAACGGCCAAAATAACGACTCTCGTCCCATTTTCGACTCGCAAGTCGATCTCCCCTAAAGCCAGTCTCCTACTAATCTGCAGATCACGCACATCAGTACATATGTGAGTACCACTTCCAGTATCAAAAATCCAATTTTTGAAACTAGTAGTAGACATGTTTATTTCAATAACAAATATACTTGAAGCCGGAGCCTTGCCCGCCTTCGCTTCCTTCAAGTCCGCCTTGAACTTACGGCAGTCACGCTTCCAGGGACCCCATTTGCCACAGTGTAGGCAGACGTCTTGGATATGTCCTTTGTCTTCCCAGAAGACTGTGATGATTGAGCCTTACCCTTATTCTTCTTCTTCATACCCCCAGAAGTCTTCGGCCAAGCCTTGGCCTTCTTGGATGTCGAAGTAAGATGCGCCTCGCACTTCTTGCCTTTCGGAAGATCTGACTCTGCCTCTTTCAGCATAGCCATTAACTCTCCAAGAGTTTTCTCTTGGTTCATCATATTATAGTTCATGATGAACCCGCCTCAGTAGTCGGGCAGAGACTGTAAGATCAAATCTATGGAAGTCTCGGCCTCGAAGGTAATGCCCAGCTAACCCAGCTGTTCGATGTCATCAATCATCTATGACACGTAGTGTTCGACAGATGTACCCTCTGACATACGAGAGCGAAAGAGATTCTTCTAAAAATCATACTTCTGAGATCTAAGATTAGATCTATGAAGATCCTTCAACTTCAACATCATCGTATAAGGATCCAATCCCTTGTTCTGATGACGAAACTAAGGAGTCATTGCAGCAAGCATAACGGATTGAGCAGTAAAATTATCATCACAGTGAGTCTTCCAAAGCTCATGCTCTATTGGCCGCTCAAGTCCGGGCTCAGACCCGAGAGATCTCTCTATTATATAGAGCAACTTCTTAGCTCCCAGGACTATCCTGAGGTTCATTTCCCAGTCTGGAAAATTTGCGCCGTTAAAGACATTCTCACCCATGATTATGTCCCTAACGCTTATCTTTCCAGCCATTTTGATTGCTATAGTCTAACTATCCAATCAAATATTTCGGGTACACTCAAATGCAATGGTTACGATAGTCCAACTATATAATCAACTACAAATGGAGTAGTGTTGAGTACAATCTAACTGTTCAAAGAAAACTAATAAATTAATAATGTTAGTCCAATCAATATATATCATAACGAGAAATAATAATAAAGCACGCATATTAGCGAGTATTAAACAAAATTACAAATTCAATACTAGCCTCCCACTAATTTTTGGCATGCCTTTAACCCTCCGTTGAGTACTCGGGAAACCTAGTTTCCTAGTGGGCTAGGATCCCGTTAAATAATACACAACCTTGACTTTGGCAAACAAGCTGTATAAAATTTAACTCGGTAGATCTCTTAGATCAATTGGATCCCATCCAATTCCTATATCCGGTAGGTGGACATCCAAGTCTGAAATATATATCTAATATATTTCCTAACCTGTTTCCTCTGAATCAACTAAGCCTTGGCTTTGGCTCAACAAGCTTAATGATTCCAGTTAAGCATGACCCATTGACAGTGGGATAACTTCGTAATCCACGTCGATGAACAGTAGTGACCTTGACTTTGGCAACAAGTCACAACTGCCCAAGACATGCGATATTAAAAAAGCTTTCATGGTTCAAACACATCCGCGATAGACAATGATCTTGACTTTGGCCAACAAATCAAAGCCAATCTTGGATCTTGAGAGAGAACCACTCAATGCAAGGAAACACTTAATATTAAATGTGGGGCACTTTCGTAAATTGGCAACCAATTTATTATCTTTGATTAGGTCTCATCATACACCTTTAAACATGCATTCTAAAAGCATAATAAGGCGCAATAAATATAATAATGATATACGGATGGATATATACATTTTTTTCCTAGAACAAATCTCTCTTTCTTCTTTTCCTCTCTCCCGCTAGCACTTTACATTCTTCTATATACCCAATTACATAACACTATAAGAAATCTCATTTACATTGAGGGGAACTGGTGAGAAGAGAAATACAATGAGAATAAGAGGTGATAGGCTGGACGCGCAGGTCCAATTTCAAATAAATACCATATTTACAACAATTTCCAAAATTACCCCACCCATCTAATATCCATACGATATACATTATTCAAAAAAATAAATCCAAGCATTCACACATAGTATGTTGTCAATCAATGTAATCCAATTAATTAATTCTTCAATTAATGACTATCCAATGTTCATACAACGATTTGATTTGCACGAGTCCAACTCGTTTAAGAATAAATACTCAAAGTAAGTATTCTTGAATTATATCGAACTACAATATTAAATCCAATTTAAATTTTATTCAATACTAATTCAAGTTTAATTCCAAATTAAACAATTACACTTATTCTATTAAAATAATGCCTTTTTAGACTTGGATTCCAAATGGTCTCAAAGGCCCATTTAGCATCCAATGCCAATTCTATTAGGTCCAATGGGCTTTAATTAATTCTTTAGGAATGGACTTTTGGCCATTATGGATCAAACCCATAATTCCTTGGCCCATTTAGGAATCACCCTGTGCCATAAATTAATTTTGGCCCATTAGGCCCAATTAGATTATCAAAGGCATAAAAGTCATATTTTGGACTTTTATGGAAATAGTTTAGGCCCAATTGGATCCAACCCAATTGTCCACAACCAAACTTGGCCCAACCAAGCCCATTAATCCAAATATAACCAAATTAGCCCAATTAGTATTTTAGGGACTAATTTACGTTAATACAATATTCCAAATATTACATTAATCCAATTTAAGTGTAATTAACATAACTAATTAATTAATCTAATATTTCCAAAATATTAATTAATCTAATTAATCATGCTTATCATTCCAATTCATGTCCAACACAAATTGAAGAAAAATCAAGTCTCCAACAACATGCTTCTCACGGCAATGACAAGAAATTAACATCCAATTTGATTCCAATCCAATTAAATCAACATTCAACATGTATATCATGCCATTAACACATCCAAGTGTCAAATTTTAAAAAATCACCATGATCTATTCTAGGGTAGTATTCGGCCAAGCTAGGGAAATTAGAGAAATTTGATCCAATCAAATTTTCAACAATCCAACAATACACAACTCCAAGTTATCATCATCTAACATCAACCAACAACTCAATTTTGAATTTTCATGCTCCAAACAAAAAAATCCTAATTAAAGTTTAAGAACCCTAGTTTATAAAATCATATTTAGCAAGGCTCTAGATACCATTGTTAATCTCTAAGACATGCTCCAAGATCCTAAATATGATTCTATGTGTGAAATAAACAAGTAAAGTGGCGGAAACACTTACAATGTAATTTGGAGAAATTTCAAAACTTTCTATTGGATGAAGCTCCAAGCTTGTTGTTTATGTTGTTGGTTCATTGGGTGAGTTTCCCTATCACCTCATTTTACTCCTCCAAGTGTTAGCTTTGTGAAATTTTTGAAGCAAAATTTCATAAGAAAGAAGAGAAGCATTCGGCCATGTGAGGGAGAAGAGGGGAGTGTTGGTTGTTTTCCAAAAAATTGGTAGTTGTGTGATTAAAGACAATAATTAATAAAGCCAACTACTTCCATCAATTTTAGACATTTGATGTAAGTCATGTGGTCCCACCACATTTAAATTAAAAATTTGAGTTGGCTTTCTCAACACACAACTCGACTTGGGCCTGGGTTCATTTAATTCCGATTAAACGAATTTGTCGTCGCTACATAATTAAATCCAATTTAATTAAATAATTATGCCTTGCAAAATTATTACGATAGGCGCTTTCGAATTAATTCTAAATTAATTCATTTGCCCGAATTAAAATTCAATTTTAATTTCGTATTGAAATCCGATTTGAATTAATATATCTGATATATTATTTTAGCCATAAATAAATAAATTAAATAGAAAAATCCAATTTAACTATTAAATTTATTTTATCGATTAATTCTAAATTAATCGCGTTCTCTCTTCTATACGAATTTAATCCCAGATTAATTCTTGCCATAATTAATTCTAGATTAATTTTCTCTCTCATAATTAATCCCAGATTAATTCTATCTGAGTCAAATTTCATTGGTGAATCTTTGAGAAGCGACCCAAGAGATTCCTGGATATGTTGGCAGTAAATACGGTTATCGGACTATCCGAACACATGCGTACCCCGTACCATGTTCTCACCGATTTACAAGACATGGTTGGCTTCTAGCAAAACACCGTGCCTACCCAATTCTCCAGAAATATTCACCGAGGAATATCATCTATATCAGGCGTAGTAATACTAATATAATGTAATGCGTAATATGATCCAGTATCGAATGTCACATGCTAGGCCTAGGGCTGACTTTGTGTCTGCCCCGTACGAAGTATATATCAGATCCTGAGTAACTAATCTCTGTAATCAGAAAGTCATGACCTAGTCATACTATCCCGATAGCTGCAGCTTTTAAGAGTACTAGTTCCGTATCCTGTGTGACCATCATCTCCATATGACTGAAGTGATACTCCCATCTTGACATCACATCCAATACACTACGATTCTCAGTAAACCCAATACAGGCGTATACAGAACCTGTTAAAGCTCCAGACGACCAATACTAAAGTAAACTGATTATCGCAAGTAATAGCGACATAAGTCTCAGGTTAAAGATCACATAAACCTACCCTAATTCAGATTCCCATAGACACATAGTCATACTACCAATGTGATTCCGAGTGGGTCTAACCAGAGCGAACTGTTCCCGGTCCAACAGCTAACATAACCTCTTATTACACTTTTATAAGTATCCAATACATAAATATATGAGAACTATGCCGTTAAGCTTCCATAACCCGCACAAGTGTAATACTAGTCTATTCCGCATTATCAATGTCTAGTTTCGATAATACTTCGACTAGGGATATTTAATGATTAAACCGTTCGTGGATTAATATTGTCTCATATCTTATTAATCCGATTTAACCATATTGACTTTTATCATTAATATATATCCAAGTAATCCAATTACAATAATGATAAAATAGTAATTTCCTTTTGTCACATAGTTAATTTGTACAAAAACACAATGTTCTTTACAAATAGTGATGTTATGGGTCATAATTGTCCAACAACAACGTCATGATACAACTCAATGTCAGTTACGACGCTTTTGCAACTGCATCATGACTAATTATTGTAAGGTCAATTACGTCTTTACCATATGAAGAGATATATTATATTATAGTAACTGCTTATTTTATTTATAATAAAATATTTACAAGAGTATTTACAAGGAAATACAACATGGAATTGGCGCTCTAAGCACCAACCCTAACAATTATTATTATTATTATTATTATTATTATTATTATTATTGTTGTTGTTGTTGTTATTATTATTATTATTATTCAGAGTATTTGTAATACATTTAGCATCGCCAACTCAATGGGTGACGCTAAAATATGAATATACAGCGTCGCTAACTAAGTTCGACGCTAATTTCTGATGATTTTTCATATTTAGCATCAGTATTTAATAGTCAACGTTAAAAAATTTTAATTTTTTTTTGCGTCGAAAGTACGTTGACAACGTTAAATATTGTAATTTTAACATCACATTTCCTGTTGATGCTAAACCATACATTTAGCGATGATTTACTAGGCAATACTTAATCTTTGGACGCTAAATCTTATTTTTATAGTAGTGTATATTAAAATGTAACAATAATATACTTATAATTGGTTAGTACTATACCATAAATTTATTGATCAATTGTAGGCATATACATCAAAATAAGTGAATCTCAAATATTAATATAATGAGACTTGAGCCCGTAAAAATTCGAACTCACGCACTCAACAATCATTTAACGCATGAGTATCACTGGGCTAACCTAGTGGGCAGTGACGATCCGTACACATATAATGAATAATAGGAAGCTCACAAACTCTGGCTATACTAGCTACAAAATATGACCATTATTACTATGAGAGATGATCATTAGTGCATAAGACGTGTGCACCATCAATATATAGTTGACATCTGAAGCTTGTTTGAAGTGATACCATAATACGTATTACATTTTCTTCTTTGGAGTCTCATATATTGCATATGAATCATCCTAGAGTTAATAGTGTAGGAAGTCTTATGCATTAGAACATACTTTTAATCTTATGTATTGCATGTAGAATCCAGCTGCAAACATCAATGCCGCCATTGTCAAAGATTGAGATCACTTTTTTTTGACAATGGTGCTACCACTTTTGAAAATGGTACAAACACCAAAATAACTTTAGGTGGAAATTATTCATTTGTTAACATTTGAGCCATTATTTTTTGCTATAAATTGAGAGCTAATTGAGAGCTCAAATCATCCTTATTAAGAAGCTCCAATTAAGAGAGTTTAGAGTGTAAGCTCCAAGGTAAGAAAACTTAGAGAGTGAAGTTTTTTTGTAAAGTTTAAACACTTTTTAAATTCTGTTCTTGTAGTAATAGAATTCAGTTTTTCTTCATAAGCACTCTTCAGTGATCAGAGAATCACAACAAATGGTATCAGTAGCTTTGGTTATACGTTGGGGACCTCAGAGGTGAAGAACGAAACTCAGTGCAGAAAATTTGGGTTTCGGAAAAGTTCTCAAAAATCAATTTTGAGCATACCAACAGTCTGTTCACGTTGAGTCAAACACTGTGGTATTTTTTGGTGATCAAATGAAGCAATAGGGATGCCACACTTGCCTTCTAGAGAGCTACCCATACTGACCACGCACCGCATGAGTTCCAAAGGTTGCAGATGACACACGTGTTAGCCACATCAGCAGTTTCGGTATAGTCATTAGACATGTCATCGTCACGTTGGTAGTTTCGGTAGAGTCTGCTAACATGTAGGTGCCATGTCATCAGATCCGATCACATCAGCTATCACGTCATATTTTCATGTACAGTCATCTGCCACGTCAGTAACTCCAGTCTAGTCAGCAGCCACGTGTCGAGGAGGTCAGCATACTTGGAAAATTTCATTGAGCCACATGAAGTCTTTGAAATTTACAAATCAACCCATGAGTCGGATTTGGACTAGAGATTTGTAAATTTCAATTTTATCCTATTTTAATTTTAGACTTTAAACTTAAAATGGAAATGGAAGATTCCTCTTCTGGTGCAATGATCAAGCTAACAGCAACCAATTACTATTTCTAGAGACATCAGATGATAGATTATTTGCACTGTAAAGATCTGTTTGATATGATCGAGGTGAAAGGAGTGAGACCATATTATGTCAAAGAGAGTGATTGGATAAACTCAACAACAAAACTCTGGGTCAGATTAGGCATTGGATCATCTACAATATCTTCCACCACATAGCATAGGACACAGATGTTTATGAATTGTGGATAAAATTGGAAGGCATGTACCAGGCAAATATAGCTCGGAATAAAGCTCTTTTAATGAGGCGTTTGGTGAATTTGAAGCTACGGAGTGAAACTTCTATTGTAAAACACACCAATGAGTTCCAGAGCGAAGTGAATGAGCTGTCTGTTGTAGACATGCAGTTGGGAAATGAAGTACAAGCCCTCATATTACTTAGTTCTTTTCCTGATAGTTGGAAGATGTTGGTAGTTACTCTCAGTAATTCGGCTCCAGGAGGCAAACTTACCATGCTTATGGTAAAAGATGTTCCATTGAATGAAGAGTCCAAGAGAAAAGACATTGGCTCAGAATAGACATAAGCTTTTATCATTGAGATTCGAGGAAGACATCGAGGAAGAGAAAGAGGGAGAGACATAAACAAAACCAGAGGTAGATCCTCAGATAGAAGTATGCCTACCTATAAGTTCTACCATTGTGGCATAAAAGTCCACTTAAAGAAGAATTTCCGAAAACTACAACGAGAGCAAGAACAAGGTAATTTCCAGTCGAAGAATAACAAATGAGAGATACTAGTAGTTGTCCATGGAGATGTAGCAATATGCTCTATGCAGGAAGATACATGTCTTCACACTGCAAGCCAAGATGTTGAGTGGGTGGTAGATACTGCAACATCCTACCACGTCACTCCTCACAAGGATTTCTTCATAACATACAAAGCATGAGACTTTGGTTCAGTGAAGATGAGAAATATCAGTTCATCTAGGATAATAGGAATTGGTGATATTCAATTACAGATAAATATCATGAGCGCATTAACTTTAAAGGATGTCCTGGATGTTTCAGATCTTCGACTGAATGTACTCTCGGGGTTAGCCACTGATAAACAGGGCTATGACAGTCACTTTAGAAATGGCACATGGAGAATGACAAAAGGTATCATGATTTTCACCCGATGACATGTTTGCGGCACATTATACAAGACTGATGTGAAGATTTATGCAGACAACCTCAATGTAGCTGAAAAAAAGGCTTCTCAAAATTTATGGAATCAGAGACTCGGTTACATGAGTGAGAGATGGTTGTTTACCCTGACCAAGAAAGGGCTTACCAAGAATGCTGCAATAGGTCATTGCAACCATTATTTGTTTGGTAAGCAACACAGAGTCTCGTTAAAATTCTCTTCAAAGAGAAGATCAAAGTTGCTCAGTCTGATACACTCTGATGTTTGTGGTCCCTTGGAGGTTGATTCATCGGGCGGTAATAATTATCTTATGACTTTCATTAATGATTCTTCTTGAAAATTGTGGGTGTATTTCCTTAAAATGAAGGATCGGATTATGGATCAGTTCAAGTTGTTCCACGCCATGATAGAGCGTGAAACAGGGAAGAAGCT
This sequence comes from Zanthoxylum bungeanum, assembly GCA_019454045.1. Lineage (NCBI taxonomy): Eukaryota > Viridiplantae > Streptophyta > Magnoliopsida > Sapindales > Rutaceae > Zanthoxylum > Zanthoxylum bungeanum. Next base: position 102,496 of record SKCR01034546.1, read on the forward strand.
GAAGTGTCTCCACACAGATGATGGAGGCGAGTACCATTCCAGAGAGTTCGATGTCGACTGCAGGAGACACGACATTCAACATGAAAGAACTGTTCCGCACACCCCACAACATAATGGTGTAGCTGAAAGAATAAACCGCACCATTATGGAAAAAAGTCAGAAACATGATCAATATGGCTAAGCTCCCAATGCCATTCTAGGGAGACGATGTCCATGCCACCTACTACCTGATCAAAAGATCACCATCTGTACAATTGAACTTTGAAATTTCTGAAAAAGTATGGTCTGATAAGAATCTAGCACACTCTCACCTTAGAGTATTCGGTTGTTTAGTCGTTGCACATATATCAAATGAGCTCAGGTAGAAGCTGGATGCAAGGACTACTCTATGTATTTTCCTAGGCTACGGAGATGAAGAATTTGAATACATACTATGTGATTCGAGGGAAATGATGGTCATTAGAAGCCAGAATATAGAGTTTCTTGAAGACCAGACAATTGAATACATTGAAAAGCCCAAGATGTCTTCCAATTCCAGTGCCGACGGAAATCCAGACCCATCACTAGCATAATTGGCCACAGATAAGGTGCATGATATTTCAGAAGTAGAACTAGAGGAGGCATATAAGGATGTCGAGTAGGGGGAGACACAACCCGTTCCATCGAAGATTACAAAAGAGAGTGTTGGGTAGGGGGAGTCGCAACTACTCCACTAGGATTTATATGATCATCCATAAATTTAGATTATGACATACCTCCTGAAACCAATGGACCTCAGACAAGAAGATCTGAGCGAGGCAAGATTCCATCAACCAAATATCCGAGATCCGAATACATTCTGCTTACTAATGATGGGGACCGAAAGTTTCCTATAAGGCAAGAAGGCATTAAGGAATAAATGGTTGAAGAAACATGGCAGCAGAACTGTGTCATACAGATACACAGTAAAAGAGTATTGTGCAGAGACACAATGAAATATACTGTGCAGAGACACAACAGAAGAGTATAGTACAAAGACACAGTGAAGTGTGTTGTGCAGAGATACAGTCGACATGTCAACAAAGGTATTCATTTAGGATAAGTTAGAGGTGTGTAAAAACATAGCCAAGATAGTTGTCTGATGATAATTATTTTGGATACAGCTGGAGGGGGAGAATTGTAAAATCCAGCTGCAAACATCAATGCCACCATTGTCAAAGATTGAGATCATATTTTTTTTTTGACAGTGCAACCACTTTTGAAAATGGTGCAAACCACCAAAATAACTTTAGGTGGAAACTATTCATTTTTTGACATTTGAGCCATTACTTTTGAAGGGAACGACTTTCCCAAAAACGCAGCGGAAATGGTTTTTGGCACCCGGATCGACCTTGAAAATTTTTTCACCTTCTCTTTTATTGAAACTGAATGGCTACTGAATTGAACTCGTTGCAGTGACCAAGCTTTGTTGTTGTAGATGTCTTTCTTTTACGATCCGACGCTAGGATCAACCACCCGATCTTCCGAACTATGACTCGAAACCAAAAAGCAGAAGAGTGGGCTTCACTCACAAGGATTAAACTCTAAACTTTTTAGAGAAAAAATGTTGTCACAATTTATATTTGGCTTTTAGAAAATTTCTCTCAAAATTTGAGTAAGTTTTCTTACTTCTCAACAATTGAGAAAATTTTTGTTTTCACTCAACTATTGATCAAACAAAAATTCTGGATTTTGAACTCTCTCAAACTCTCTCACAACACTTGTGTTTTTGCTAGAGCTCTCTCTTACATGTACTTGTGTGAATGATGCATTCTTTTTCTCTCTTGCAAAGTGTAGAGATTATATTCTCTCAAAACCAACTACTCTTGTCTCCAAGCTACCAATGTTTTCTTAGTAATGGCAAACACACTCAACAATTGAGTGGAAATGGTAGAGAAATGATTCCACCAAAGCCAACTACTATTGTCATTGATCTTCATGTGTTTTTCTAGTAATGGCAAACATATTTAAGTTGATGCCTTACAAAAGCACAATAAGCAATAACAAATGACAAAACAAAGGCAATAGGTCATACCTAACCTTGGACTTAAACATTTGGAGAGCATATGAGGCCATGTGTTCTTGTCTCCATGATGACTCATTTATCATTATCAGAATAATGAAGTAATGATATCATTTATGATATAATAATTATCTAATAATTATTAGTAACTTGATTATCTCATAATCAAAGAATTCTAGAAAATATTAAGTTAAACTAATTTAACATAGTTTTCATTTGTGACAAATAATATTATTAATCTCATTAATAATATAAAAATATTATATGAGTATATAATTAGACAATCCAATTATATTAGGTTTGTTACAATTAATCAAGCTAGCACGGGGACCAAATGGACCTACGATTCCGAGTTCCAATAATCTCAAAATTTCAATTAATCTCATTAACTAAATATTCTGAATTATTAACTTCGTGTTATTCCACTAAAAACTTGAATTTGTACTCTCGTTACCGTAGATGGAAATAATAATAAGCCGAACATATTCGGTCGTCCATTGATATAGTCATTACATACAGATTGGTGGCCTTTCACGAATATCTCATAATTAGAGCTGGGTCATAAGTCCGCTAAACCCTCTAATTAATTAACCTTAAGTACCAATGATTCTCTAATCAAAAATTTATTCATAATTGTTATGAATATAATTCTTTCATTCTTAATAAAAGATGAGCGCTCTTTGTTCAAGTACCGAATCAGTTCTTAAGCAAGATACTCTTTTGCTTCTCGTAAGAATGAGTGAATTCCATGTCTATGTAAAACGTATACGTAGTTATTGGCCACGAATGCTTCTTCCAACCTCACCATAGTAAATCAAAGGACATAGTCTGACATGCAGGTTCGTAGTACACTCAGGATTAAGATCAATCATATATGACTATCTAGTAGATAAAATGAATTTCTACGATTAACGGATATAAAAAGATATTCATATTTATCTAGGTCCAGTCCTATATGATCACATCATACAAGGTGCCTCTATTCCCATGTCACTACATGAACGATCCCGGATCAAGGTCGTCATATCAATATACAGAATGGAATGCAACTATAGATAAACCACAAACAAAGTTTCCACTTCGTTTGCTCTCTACGGGCTATTTTAGAATACTAACTTCAGACTCAAATCCTCTTGTGTATACTACTTATAAACTAAGTCTGAAGGTACATGAGTAATCAAGTAAAAACAAGACAATTTAAATCAAACAACTTTCGATAAATGAATACAATATGTTTTATTTCAAAAAATAAAATAAAATTTACAACACATGAAGCTCTATGGCATAAATCCCAACAATTTTGCTATAAATTGAGAGCTCAAATCATCCTCAACAAGAAGCTCCAAGTAAGAGAGTTTAAAGTATAAGCTTCAAGGAAAGAAAGCTTAGAGAGTGTAGATGGTGATTTTTTTTGTAAAGTTTAAACACTTTGTAAATTTTGTTTCTCTAGTAATAGAATTTGGTTTTCCCATAAACATAAACACTTTTCAGTTATCAGAGAATCACAACATATCATTTACATCATTTTCTTTTCCAATATAATTTTTCTATTTGTACAACTCTAATTAATGATATTGTAGGCATTGCATTTTTGCATGTGAAACCCGATGATGAGTCTCAGTTGGAGGCACTACCTTTTAAGTCGCGGAAGCCGCGGGAAACGGATGTCGGAAGGGAGGAATCAAGAATTGACTCATATTCGGATTAATTTCAATGGTTTAGCTTCGGGTTACTTGTTGGTTTTCCGTTTTAAAAATTATTCCTGGCCCAAAACACTCACAAATCACCTAACCTCGGCCCAAAATCTTCGCAAGCCCCTTTGCCTTGACCCAAAACCCCCGCAAGCCCACACACCTTGTCCACACAAAACCAAAACCCCACAACAAAGCCCACACGCCCACACCAAAAGCCCACACGTCCAATCACCCTAATTACACCCAAATTAAATAAAATATTAGATTAAATATTAATTAGATAATGTATTTGAATTAAATAAAATATTTTAAGCCATTTACCAATTAAATAAAACATAATATATAATCATACCTAATTTAGACAAATCAAATATATTAACTTCCTAACTAAACAAAATCACATACTAATTAAAAAGATGTCATGCCTAATTAAAATCAATCATAACAAATAAAAATATATTGACTTCCTAATTTGAACCAAATTTGTCCCCCCTCAATCTAATCTTTTCCTTGTTGGATACCAAATCAAATCCTCCTTTTAATGTCAAATCCTATTACTTGTGAGACAAGGAGGAGCCCTAGCCATTCTCTATATAAACAACCATCACCCAAAGCTCTCCCCCTCTCCAACACACACGTTTTTGACAAGAAGAAGTCACAAGCAAAAAAAAAACAACAAATCCCTTACAAGTTCACGCATATTACACCAAAAAATAACAAAAGTTTCTCTTCATCTCCTTCCCCTACTTGACCGAAAAAACACAGCCCCATAAGCCTCCCCCACATCACCGAAAAACACACCAATACAACAGCCCTTTGCACGCCAAAAACACAGCCCCATAAGCCTCTCTATATCACCAAAACAACAGCCCTGTAAAACTCCCTACAGTACCGAAAAACTGCACTCCTAATAGCCCTCAAAACAGTCCCTAAAATCCCTAAATCAGTAACATAAAAACTGCACTTATAACCCTTAAAAAATCACACAAAAACTGCACTAAAACCCACAAAAAAAACACCCAAAACAGTCCCCTATACACCTGAAACAGTGACCAAAATTACGGCAGCGAAAACGCGAGGAAACAGCAGCAAAACGGAGTCAATACAGTAGCTTGAGTAGCGAAACAACGGTAAAACGCAAACCAGTGAACCAGAAAAGTTGGGTGTGATTGTGGGGACACAGAAACTGGACGACGCATGCTGTGTCCCGGGCTTGCGGCCCAGTCGGGAGTACGGAGTAAGTAGCATGGGGACTAAACCAGAGAATAATGGAGTCGCCACCCGGTATGAACGGGAAAAATGAGATTTAAGGCCGCACTCACCCCTCGCAAGGAAGAACTCAAACCGTTGGGTTCGGAATGGTCCCTTACTTATGCCACTTGTAATGAAAGGATTTATGTAATTAATTTAATCATGCTTAAGTAGCACTTATTTCCAAGAGTATCATGCTTCTAAATTCAAATGTACAAGATAAAAATTACACCTAAGTTTACATATATTTCACATCTAAGATTGCATGCTTGAAAGTACACCAAAGGAGCGACAAACATACAACTTCGCTGGCATATTATATTCAAGAAAACACAAGCACACATACTAACCACACAAGCACACATGTGAGCACCTTCTCAAGTGGTACGTGGAATTATATCCCAAGTACAGACCGTACTACCGTCCATTCGGAATCGCTACGGAATTTATGTCCGGGTTTCCATCCGATATACCACAAGAAATAATACTCAAATGTTATCATGACATAGGCATATGAATTGTAATACATTAAACACATTGTATTCATACATGTGGGGATAGCTATTAGGAAACCTATGTATGAAATCTGATGAAAAGGACTCAGTTCAGTGGGTGCGCGTTACCGTAGCGTTTGAAAACGCGTTCGAACGGTAAACAGAAGGTTCGTGTTCATATAGTGTTCGAGAACGCATTCGAATGGAACCAGACTTGATGCATGGTAAGATTAAGAAAGTACGTGTGCGTTCGCGTAGCGTTCGAGAATCCGTTCGAATGGTAAACAGAAGGTTCGCGTTGTTTATAGCGTTCGAGAACGCGTTCGAATGGAACCAGACCTGATGCATGATAAGACTAAGAAAGTGCGTGTGCGTCGCGCGTAGCGTTCGAGAACGCGTTCGAACGGTAAACAGAAGGTTCACGTTCGTGTAGCATTCGAGAATGCGTTCGAACGGAACCAGACCTGATGTATGCAACACAAAGAATAAAGACAACAATGTCAAGCTCAGTATTACCGATCAAACGTATCTTACATTCAACCGAACACACATCAACCGGTGCGGCAAAGCATCATGGTAAAGGGCTTTAACCCCTCCCCATAGGGGATCTTACATTGCACTTATTAAGCCCATGCGCTAGATTGAATCATGCAAACAAAGAATTAAAAAACAATAATATCAGACTTAGTATGCCCGATTGAACGTATCTTGCATTCAATCAAACACAAATCAACCGGCACGGCAAAGCATCATGGTAAAGGGCTTTAACCCCTCCCCATAGGGGATCTTTCATTGCACTTACTAAACCCATGCGCTCGATTGAATCATGCATACAAAAAATTAAAAGCAATAATATCAAACGTAGTATGTCCGATTGAACGTATCTTGCATTCAACCGAACACACATCAACCGGCGTGGCAAAGCATCGTGGTAAAGGGCTTTAAACCCTCCCCATAGGGGGTCTTTCATTCCACTTACAAAGCCCATGCGTTCGATTGAATCATACATACAAAGAATTAAAAGCAATAATATCAAACGTAGTATGCCCGATTGAACGTATCTTGCATTCAACTGAACACACATCAACCGGTGCGACAAAGCATCGTGGTAAAGGGCTTTAACCCCTCCACATAGGGGATCTTTCATTCCACTTACTAAGCCCATGCGCTCGATTGAATCATACATAAATAAGCAACATGCAGAATTCAAGTGACGAAAAATAAATAAATCAAAGCAACATAAAACAAAAGAATGTGCCGTTTACTCAAGTGGTACGTGGAGTTGTATCCCGAGTACAGATCACATTACAGTCCATTCGGAATCGGCTATGAAATTTATGTCTGGGTTTCCATCCTATATACCACAAGAGGCGACACATTTTCCATTTCATTCAAGCCACAACATGCATCCATAAACGACTCTCATGCGAATAGAATTTAATAAACAATCAAAAGACGAATATAAACTAATGAGAAAAGTGCCCTCAGGTCTAACATTTTAAACCACCTCTCGGATGTACGGTACACGATCGTCAGAAGGGTGGATGCTCCGCAACTCTCTGGTTCACTGGTTCACTGCTCTCGTTCGTTGTCTTACTGTTTTGAGTCATCGTTCTCCATCTTTTGCTGCTGTTTTTGACTCCGATTCGCTGCCGTTTTGCTACTGTTCTGCTGCTGTATTTTAGTTACTGTTCTTAGGATGTTTTGGCTACTGTTTTAGGTGTGATTTTCGGTGGTGTTATAGTGTGGTTCGGGGGCTGTTTTGATGAGGTAAAGGGGCTGTTCGGGATGTGTTTTAGTCAAGGCAATGAGGGTTCTTTGGTTTGTGGTCTTCGGTTATTGAGAGTGAGGGAGAGTTGTGTCAATAAGCTTGGGTGTTTCTTGTGTGTGTTGTGATTTTCGTGTGAGTTGTGTGTATCAGCTAGCCCCCTCATGCTTTGGTTAGGGGTTGTTTATATAGAGAAAGGCTAGGGCTTCACCTTGTCTCACAAGGAAGGGATTTCATTTGGTGTTGAGCAAGGAAAGGATTAGATTGAAGGGGGACAAATTTGGTTTGGATTAGGAAGGAATCTTGTGTAATTGGTGGGTGAATATCTTAATTAAGGAATTAAAATATTTGATTGATTTTAATGTTTATTTTAATTTGGTATGTGATTTTTAGATTTGTTTTGATTTCACCATGTGTTAAATATGTGTTTTAAGTGGGCTTGGGCGTGTGGGCCAAGGTTTGGGCGAATTGGGCTTAATGTGAGGCTAGCAGCAAAACCAGAATTACCGACACCGTTCGAATACCAATTCGAACGCGGCACGAACGCCTGCAATCTGTTTGGAGTTCGAACGTATACACGAACGCAGCACGAACGAAAACAGTGAACCTTGTTTATTCTGAATTCCCCCTTCCGATGTCCGTTTTCCGTGACCTCCATGACTTAAAAGGTAGTGTCTCCAAATGAGAATCATCATAGGGACTTATATGCAAAAATGCAGTGCCTACAGTCACGCCCACTTTGATGGACTTGTGTAATGTGTAACAGTGACAATCCTATCAAAGTTATGCAATGCATTTTCACTTACCTGGCTCGCCAGCTGCCACTTGACTTACCATATGTTGAGTTGGGTTGATTTGGTGGTGAGGTACTGCGACCCCTGGTTCATTCCCAAACCGTGCTCCATTTAGAGCGCCATTTTTGGCATCTTTTGTGTGTGTGCTCCATTTTGGAGCGCCATTTCCGGCATTTGCTGTGTGTGTTCCATTTTGGAACGCCATTTTCGGCCTTTGCTTTGTGTGCTCCATTTTGGAACGCCATTTTCGGCGTCTGCTATGTGTGCTCCATTTTGGGGCGCCATTTTTGGCATCTGTTGTGGTAGCGGTCCATTTCCGAACCGTGCTGTGCGAGAATGTGGCTCATTTTTGAACCGTTATTTGATGAGATGGTCTTTGCCGCGACAAACCTGCTAACACAAAACAAACATTGCATGTATGTAATATGTATGCATGTATGCATGTATATGTATCATATTCCGATGGGTTAGGACTTCCTTGGTCCATTTCCGAACCGTGCTCCATTTTCAGAGTGCAATTTTCAGCAAGATGAGATGATGGTCCATTTCGAACCGTGCTCTATTTTCGGAGTGCCCTTTTCGGCGAGATGTGATAATGGTCCATTTCCGAACCGTGCTCCATTTTCGGAGTGCCCTTTTGGCGAGATGTGATAATGGTCCATTTCCGAACCATGCTCCATTTTCGGAGTGCCATTTTCGGCTTGTTCATCCCGAAGCTTGCTCCATTCTCGTATTGCCATTCTCGACTTGTTCATTCTCGAACTGTGTTTCCATTCTTGGAGTGCCATTCCCGGCTTGTTCATTCCCGAACTGTGTTTCCATTCTTGGAGTGCCATTCCCGGCTTGTTCATTCCCGGACTGTGTTTCCATTCTCGGTGTGTCATCCTCGGCTTGTTCACTCTCGAACTCTGCTCCATTCTCGGATTTCCATTCTCGTTTTGTTCATCCTCGGACCTTACTCCATTCTCGGATTACCATTCTCGGCAAAACTGATACTGAACTAAAGTGGGCCTCGCCCTCAGAGTGCCATACTCGGCCAGATAGATTCTGAACTAATGCGGGCCTTGCTCCCAGAGTGCCATACCCGGCAGAACTGCTATTGATGCTAATGTGGGCCTCGCCCCCAGAGTACCATACTCGACAAGACTGATTCTGATAATGATGTGGGCCTCACCCTCAAAGTGTCACACCCTGCAAGACTGATACTGAACTAATGTGGGCCTCGCCCCCAGAGTGTCATACCTGGCAACACTGATACTGATAATGATGTGGGCCTCGGTCCTAGAGTGTCATACCCGACAAGACTGATTCTGATAACGATGTGGGCCTCGCCCCAAACTTATACTGATATGGGCCTCGCCCCTGGGACTCATCCCCAAGACTGAAACTGATATGAGCCTCAACCCTGGGACTCATCCCCGAAACTGACTGATATGGGCCTCAACCCTTGGACTCATCCCCAAAACTGATCCATTTCTGAAACGGACTGTACTGTCGCTGCTTCTGATTGGCTTGTCTTTGCCACTTTCTCTCTTTCTGCTTCAAAAAACTGTGAATACAAAGCAAAATAAACACAAAAGAATGCAAAGTATGTTACGTGTATGCATGCATGCATGAATGAGTTTCCTATCCCGTTGGGTTAGGTCTTCCGCCAATTCCTCATCAGGCAAAGTACTGCTTCAATCTGTCTACGTTGATTGGCTCGGTGAACTAATTCCCTTCCAAGTCTGATAGTCTCACTGCCCCATTTCCCAATTTCTGAATGATCATCATATCTTTTCTGCTTGCTGCTTTCGGGAATTCCCCGTGTTCTAAACATCACTGAATTTCATAGTACCAAGGTTGAATGCTTTTCTCAAATATACTCATGTTGCCGGTTGAAAGGAAGAGATTCAGGCAAGTAAGCAAAAAAACGTCTTTATTATTATTAAGAAGAGGTCCGAACGAAGAGAACAACATCAATGTCTTTATTAAAAATGCAGGATCAAATAAACTAGGAGGAATAACTTCATCATTCGCAGCATTGCCTTCTTCATTGGCCTATGGTTCTCCACCGTTGTCATCCCCTGTTCCTATGAATGAAGCTGAGTGGTTGAGAGTTTGGAGGACAAGGGTTTCGGGTAGGCCAGAGTTGATCATGTAGTTGGGTAGGGGATTTCTGTGTGCGTTGGGTTGTTCTCTTTCTAGGTCAGGTATTTTGTGGGAGTCAATGAGGTTTTGGATCTCATGCCTAAGACGGGTGCAACTATCAGTTTCGTGACCCCTTCTCCGATGGAAGTGACAATACAGGCTTAGGTCAAGGTTGGGTGGTACATGGTTTGGAATTGGTTTAGCCTCTAAGGGTTCCAGAAGTCCTTGCGCCTTTAGCTTTTCGAACACCTTTGACATAGGTCTACCAAGATTGGAGAATCGCCTATTTCTGCGGTAGCGACCTCGGCCGTAGTGGGCTTGGTCTCAGAATGCCCCCCAAAGTTCTTTTATTCTGGCCATAAAACTTTCTGTTTTCAGCCTCCTCTTCTTCAATATCCATAACAGTCTCTCTCAACTGTCGGAAATCCACAATCATGGAGGTCATCCTCCTCAGTTTGCCATAAATTGAGGGCTTTGTGCCCTTGATAATCATCTTAATTGGGTCTTTCTCTGAAGGCCGATTCTGCATTTTCAGAAGCTGGCTTCTCCAGCGATCCACATACTCTTTGAAGCTCTCCTCCGGCTTCTCTGCTTAGTGTTCTCCAAATCTCGGAGTGACAAATCAATCTCCAAGTCTGTAATATACTGCTTTAGAAAAGCATCAGCTAGTTCCCTCCAATCTTCCTTAACCTTCTTCTCAAGGCTATGATACCAAACCACAGGTGCCCCCTCGAGTGACATCCCAAACATCTTTTGGACTTGGCGTTGTGATAGGCCCACTGAACTCATGACTGAGACATATTGCTGCAGATGGACTCTTGGGTCTCCATTCCCATTAAACTTGGCCATGTCCGGCATTTTAAACTGAGCTGGCAGCTGTTCTCCGAAGATCATTGCCTCATAATCTAACAACTCTTCATGTTTACCCCTCATTTTGCGGGTAACTGTTTCAACCTGATCCCGAAGCTTCCGAAATTCTGCCTAAGACCCAATCACTCTGCCCGTTGCATACTCTGCCATGTCGTCATCAAAAGTGGGGACATCATCCCCCAACCCATTCGAAGGCTCCTCACGCCTCACATTCTCGGAATTTCCCCCAGCACGGGGTACAACCATATTTTCCATGGCGGTAGTCAAGGCTTGCAACTGTTCGGTAATCTTGGCGACACCATTTTCCAACTGATCCATACGGGATACCTCAATATCTGATTCACTCATGTCTGTTCCCGGTATTTTGATGAGTCTTCCTTTTTCCCCCTAACCCAACGGGAATCTATGATGGCTTTTAGAACACAAGGGTTAACATGATGTATGTATGCATAGGGTGCATGAGATGCATGTAACATATATAACATACTAAATCAACTAAAATTTTCAAACAAATCGGCCCGTTATCATTTTAGAAGCTTTTGGGCTAACTGTCATAGGAGTGAACTCATCCCAATTTAAATGGCCCAACGAGTTCACATCTCATGGCAAGGAGCCCAACTAAATCCAAATGGTAATATTCCAAACACAAACACAAAATAGCCCATCAACATTTAGAAGCCTTTGGCCCAATCGTCATAAGGTACGTTCTTGTCCCAGTTTAAATGGCCCAACAAGCCCATATCCCATGACAAATGGTCCAAATGGATCCAAACGACGATGTTCCCAAACACAAGCATAGAAGAGAGATAATGCAAACACAGAACAATAATTTCTACAGAATGGCCCATCAACATTTCAGAAGCTTTGGGTCCAATGGTCATAAGGTATGAACTCGCCCCAGTTTAAATGGCCCAGCAAGTCCGCATTTCTGACAATAGTCCAACTGCATCCAAATGAGGATGGTCCACAAGCTCATACTCAACGAAATAATTGTTACTTTAACCATACAATCCCGATCTATGGGTGGGTTTGAAGGAATGTAGACAAAGGCTCTCATCGGCGAAGGATGTCCCACAACTAGGTCTCCCCAATCAAGGGTTCGAGCGACCAAGTGAGCGCACCTTTTTTTATACACTAAGGTACGTGCCAATGAGCTATGGTGTGTGACGGACTGTCAAATGGATTTCCCGTTGTAGATTCCCCAGAGGGAAGGTGGAGAGAGGCTCACTTAAATACCCAAGCCTCTTAGGCTCTTATCGTTTGGTGTCAGGAATAAACAACGAGTCCTCCAAATTAGTCCATCACAATAGGCTACGAGTAGATGGCTATCTAGGTGCCTTCACAGCTTTTCCTTCTAGAAAGGTAGTGAGTGAAGGAAGACACCAAACCATTACCTAGCCTCAGAATGCCTTTGATTAAACCCCCATTTCATCCACTATAGACACGGTCAATTAAAACATAAATCCAAACATCACAAGACAATATTTCGGGGCCGATTCTATATCCCAGTGGAGTCGCCAGACTGTGGGGACACAGAAACTGGACGACGCATGCTGTCCCGGGCTCGCGGCCCGGTCGGGAGTACGGATTAGCCACGGGGGACTAAACCGGAGAATAATGGAGTCGCCACCCGGTATGAACCGGGAAAATGAGATTTAAGGCCGCACTCACCCCTCGCAAGGGAAGACCTCAAACCGTTGGGTTCGGAATGGTCCCTTACTTATGCCACTTGTAATGAAAGGATTTATGTAATAATTTAATCAGGCTTAAGTAGCACTTATTTCCAAGAGTATCATGCTTCTAAATTCACATGTACAAGATAAAAATTACACCTAAGTTTACATATATTTCACATCTAAGATTGCATGCTTGAAAGTACACCAAATGAGCGACAAACGTACAACTTTGCTGGCATATTATATTCAAGAAAACACAAGCACACATACTTACCACACAAGCACACATGTGAGCACCTTCTCAAGTGGTACGTGGAATTGTATCCCAAGTACAGACCGTACTACCGTCCATTCAGAATCGGGTACGGAATTTATGTCCGGGTTTCCATCCGATATACCACAAGAAATAATACTCAAATGTTATCATGACATAGGCATATGAATTGTAATACATTAAACACATTGTATTCATACATGTGGGGATAGCTACTAGGAAAACTATGTATGAAATCTGATAAAAAGGACTCAGTTCAGTGGGTGCGCATTCGCGTAGCGTTTGAAAACACGTTCGAACGGTAAACAGAAGGTTCGCGTTCGTATAGCGTTTGAGAACGCGTTCGAATGGAACCAGACTTGATGTATGGTAAGATTAAGAAAGTGTGTGTGCGTTCGCGTAGCGTTCGAGAACGCGTTCGAATGGTAAACAGAAGGTTCGTGTTCGTATAGCGTTCGAGAACGCGTTCGAACAGAACCGGACCTGATGCATGATGAGACTAAGAAAATGCGTGTGCGTTCGCGTAGCGTTCGAGAACGCGTTCGAACGGTAAACAGAAGGTTCGCGTTCGTGTAGCGTTCAAGAACGCGTTCGAACGGAACCAGACCTGATGCATGCAACACAAAGAATAAAGACAACAATGACAAGCTCAGTATGTCCGATCAAACGTATCTTACATTCAACCGAACACACATCAACCGGCGCGGCAAAGCATCGTGGTAAAGGGCTTTAACCCCTCCCCATAGGGGATCTTACATTGCACTTATTAAGCCCATGTGCTCGATTGAATCATGCAAACAAAGAATTAAAAAACAATAATATCAGACTTAGTATGCCCGATTGAACGTATCTTGCATTCAATCGAACACACATCAACCGGCGCGGCAAAGCATCGTGGTAAAGGGCTTTAACCCCTCCCCATAGGGGATCTTTCATTGCACTTACTAAACCCATGCGTTCGATTGAATCATGCATACAAAGAATTAAAAGCAATAATATCAAACGTAGTATGCCCGATTGAACGTATCTTGCATTCAACCGACACACATCAACCGGCGCGGAAAAGCATCGGGGTAAAGGGCTTTAACCCCTCCTCATAGGGGGTCTTTCATTCCACTTACAAAGCCCATGCGCTCGATTGAATCATACATACAAAGAATTAAAAGCAATAATATCAAACGTAGTATGCCCGATTGAACGTATCTTGCATTCAACCGAACACACATCAACCGGCGCGGCAAATCATCGTGGTAAAGGGATTTAACCCCTCCCCATAGGGGATCTTTCATTCCACTTACTAAGCTCATGCGCTCGATTGAATCATACATAAATAAGCAACATGCAGAATTCAAGTGACGAAAAATAAATAAATCAAAGCAACATAAAACAAAAGAATATTCCGTTTACTCAAGTGGTACGTGGAGTTGTATCCCGAGTACAGATCACATTACCGTCCATTCGGAATAGGCTATGAAATTTATGTCCGGGTTTCCATCCTATATACCACAAGAGGCGACACATTTTCCATTTCATTCAAGCCACAACATGCATCCACAAACGACTCTCATGCTAATAGAATTTAATAAACAATCAAAAGACGAATATAAACTAATGTGAAAAGTGCCCTCAGGTCTAACCTTTTAAATCACCTCTCGGATGTACGGTACACGATCGTCAGAAGGGTGGATGCTCCGCAACTCTCCGGTTCACTGGTTCACTGCTCTTGTTCGTTGTCTTACTATTTTGAGTCGTCGTTCTCCGTCTTTTGCTGCTGCTTTTGACTCCGATTCGCTGCCGTTTTGCTACTGTTCTGCTGCTGTATTTTAGTTACTATTCTTGGGATGTTTTGGCTACTGTTTTTGGTGTGATTTTTGGTGGTGTTATAGTGTGGTTCGGGGGCTGTTTTGATGAGGTAAAGGGGCTGTTCGGGATTTGTTTTGGTCAAGGCAATGAGGGTTCTTTGGTTTGTGGTCTTCGGTTATTGAGAGTGAGGGAGAGTTGTGTCAATAAGCTTGGGTGTTTCTTGTGTGTGTTGTGATTTTCGTGTGAGTTGTGTGTATCAGCTAGCCCCCTCATGTCTTGGTTAGGGGTTGTTTATATAGAGAAAGGCTAGGGCTTCACCTTGTCTCACAAGGAAGGGATTTGATTTGGTGTTGAGCAAGGAAAGGATTAGATTGAGGGGGGACAAATTTGGTTTGGATTAGGAAGGAATCTTGTGTAATTGGTGGGTGAATATCTTAATTAAGGAATTAAAATATTTGATTGATTTTAATGTTTATTTTAATTTGGTATGTGATTTTTAGATTTGTTTTGATTTCACCATGTGTTAAATATGTGTTTTAAGTGGGCTTGGGCATGTGGGCCAAGGTTTGGGCGAATTGGGCTTAATGTGAGGCTAGCAGCAAAACCAGAATTACCGACACCGTTCGAATGCCAATTCGAACGCGGCACGAACGCCCGCAATCTGTTTGGAGTTCGAACGTATACACGAACGCAGCACGAACGAAAACAGTGAACCTTGTTTATTCTGAATTCCCCCTTCCGATATCTGTTTTCCGTGACCTCCGTGACTTAAAAGGTAGTGTCTCCAAATGAGAATCATCATAGGGACTTATATGCAAAAATGCAGTGCCTACAGTGATAGTCCTTCCGACGGCCGTGAAACGTGAGTTCTAAAGTCGACATAAAAGGTTAGACCTGAGGGTATTTTCCACATTCATTTTCTGTTTTATTTGTATTATTTATTGACTATTGCTTGCATGATTATTATGTTGAAATGCATGTTGTGGCCCTTGAGTAGATAAATATGCATGGATTATGAGATATTGTATGTTGTGGCTTTGGAATAAAATGAAAGATGTGTCAACTCTCGCGGTATATCGGATGGAAACCCGGACATAAATTTCATAGCCGATTCCGAATGGACGGTAGTATGATCTGTACTCGGGATACAACTCCACGTACCGCTTGAGTAAACGACATTTTCTTTTGTTTTATATTGCTTTGATTTATTTATTTTTCGTCATTTGAATTCCATACGTTATTTGTATGCATGATACAATCGAGCGCATGGGCTTAGTAAGTCGGATTAAAGATCCCCTATTTGAAGGGGTTAAAATCCTTTACCATGATGCTTCGCCGCACCGGTTGATGTGTGTTCGGTTGGATATAAGATATGTTCAATCGGGCATACTAAGTTTGATGTGATTGTCTTTATTTTTGTATGTATGATACAATCGAGCGCATGAGCTTAGTAAGTCAGATTAAAGGTCCCCTATTTGGAGGGGTTAAAATCCTTTACCACGATGCTTTGCCGCGCCGGTTGCTGTGTGTTCGGTTGGATATAAGATATGTTCAATCGGGCATACTAAGTTTGATGTGATTGTCTTTATTTTTGTATGTATGATGCGATCGAGCGCATGGGCTTAGTAAGTCGGATTAAAGGTCCCCTATTTGGATGGGTTAAAATCCTTTACCACGATGCTTTGTCGCGCCGGTTGATGTGTGTTCGGTTGGATGTAAGATATGTTCAATCGGACATACTAAGTTTGATATAGTTATCTTTATCTTTGTATGCATTATAATGAAAGGCGCATGGGCTTATTGTGTTGGATTAAAAGGTTCTCCGTTTAGGAAGAAAAGCCTAAAAGGCTACCTTTACCACGATATTTACCGTGTCTTTCATCTATTGATTGCATCGTTTATCCCTGTCTTGGCTCGAACTATTGTCATTGGTGTACCCATACTCCCAGCCCATCACACCTTGAAGCCCCTTTAGCGCGCACACACAATGTCCCCTGCCTTCACGCTAACCACTCCTTCAGCCACGCACCACACAAAAAACCATAAGCAGCTCTCTTGCATTAAAACGTAACCCTCACGTCCTTAAGCCATTCACGTCAAACTGCACCCATCCTTCATGCGGAATACATGCAAATAGCCCCTAGACTTCACGATAAATAAGCCCATTCACAGCAGCTCAACTCCCATGTAAGACCCCTCATCAACTATCGGCCACCCTAGCATCATCCCTCACTGCCCTCATAAAGAACCTCACCGCTTCACCAAGCATAATCAGCGCCACATAGCCTAGACAACTCACACGAATTGGCCACACTGCCACACGCAATCAGCAACACACCCCTCACTGCCCAGTTCTACGCCTCTCACCGCCCAGTTTAGTCACCTTTCCACTGCCTGAAACCGCGCCCTAAACGCCACCTATTAGTCTCAGCCCGTACGTAAGGCCAGCTACACCATTCATACATGTATCATGAAATCCCACATGGTTATTCTTATCTTTGTACGCATCATAATGAAAAGCATGTTTATTCCATTGGTTGCATCATTTACCTTAGTCTTGGCTTAACATATTACAATTCATATACCTATGTCATGATAACATTTGAATATTATTTCTTGTGGTATATCGGATGGAAACGCAGACATAAATTCCCCTAGCCGATTCCGAATGGACGGTAGTGCGGTCTGTACTTGGGATACAATTCCATGTGCCACTTGGAAAAGTGCTCACATGTGTGCTTATGTGGTTAGTATGTGTGCTTGTGTTTTCGTGAATATAATATGCCAATGAAGTTGTATGTTCGTTGCTACTTTGATGTACTTTCAAGCATGCAATCTTAGATGTGAAATATATGTAAATTTAGGTGTAAGTTTTATTTTGTACATGTGAATTTAGAAGCATGATACCCTTGGAAATAAGTGTTACTTAAGCTTGATTAAATTATTACATAAATCCTTTCATTACAAGTGACATAAGTAAGGGACCATTCCGAACCCAACGGTTTGAGGTCTTCCCTTGCGAGGGGTGAGTGCGGCCTTAAATCTCATTTTCCCGGTTCACACCGGGTGGCGACTCCATTATTCTCCGGTTTAGTCCCCCGTGGCTACTCCGTACTCCCGACTAGGCCGCGAGCCTAGGACAGCATGCGTCGTCCAGTTTCTGTGTCCCACATATGTGTTGGACTATATATGCGCTTTATTATTTGTACTACAATAGTGATTCAAGAGGAGGAAAAAACTGTACAACAAAATGATAATTTGGGAGCTCTAATCCTTCTTCATGATAATTTCTGTACAACAAAAATGACAATTTTGGTGTTTCCTTTCATTAATTAATTTGTGAGCTAAACTCCTAAAATCCTAAATTATTTTAACACCTGCAAACACAAGTCATGAAGAAGTATTTAGATAAATAGTTAAGGGATTCAATGTATATATTTAATGAATGTTTTTATAGGAGGATTTAGATAAAGAGTTAAATGGTTCAATGTATATATTTAATGAATGTTTTTATTAAATATATCCAATGTATTAAAAAAAATCAAAAACCTATCTATAAAGCCAATTCTTGAACATCCGAAACTTAACCTCAAACTAAACACAGTTAACCGCTAGACAACATTCATTCTCAAAAGGATTAAGTAACAATAAAAAAAATTATACAATAAAGAAGCCTTGTAGTCCAAGTAGAGTGGAACTGAATATATGTCATCATGCTTGCCATTTAGGAAAAACTCAAGTATTGTAGCATATGTGATTGCTGTGCTGCCCGGTTTGACCATCATTGTGGATGGATGGTTCGTGTTATCTTAAACTATTTTAGTTGTTGTATGCTAAAAATTAGTAATTATTTTGATTTATGCTGATAGTTGTTCGGTGTTACAGAAAAATTATATATGAGAGAGAAATATCAGATATTTTAATCAGTAAAAATAATTGAAATTCATTACCATATTAGGTATTTTTTTGAAAAAAATTAATATATATATATATATATATATATTAATAATTGGATATTCCTAGATTCAATGGATATAATTTCTCTCTCCATCCATCCCAAATACTTTTAATTTGGTTCATGTATTTTATTGAAACCTTTTACATTTTAAGAAATCATGATTAAAAAAAATCAAAAGCAACATGCGTATTGTACGGGCACAATACAAGTTTACTGTATGAGTATACTTGAAGCCACCACCACACAAGGCATGCATGCATAGGCAACAACTAGTAGTATAGTAGTAATAAAAGAGCTAACTTAATTATGGGATCGTGGGCTGAAGTTGGCACGCAAGTAAAGTGAAATTGAGAATAATTGTTAGTTTAGGAGGCTTTGCCTACCACATAACAGTACAATAATAATTACGAGACTTAGCCTACCATAAAACTTAACAATAAAATAATGTAATGAGACACAAATTTAACGTGGTAAAACCCTCAATGTGAAGGAAACATCCACGGACAAATGTAGAAGGATTTCACTATGGTGGATAGAATTTTACAACCTCTCTCTAAACTCAAGGAGTGAACAATCTCACACTCTCTTATAATAGGAGAACTACAACTCTCTCACAAACACTTAAGAAGAAACTATATTTTCTCTCTTAGAATATATAGGATTTGGTTGAGATTGGGATGAAGAAAATAATGAAATGAAGCCTATATTTATAGGCATGAGATTCACTTTACAAATAGTGAATTCTAATTTTTTTTATCTTCTTTTTAAGCATGTGGGACCCACCCACAGTTTTTTTATAATTATAAATCATTACACCGACAGGTGCAATGATTCATTGACTTTAACAATTCTCCCACTCGAAAACTTGATTGAGAACCAATCAGTTTCCACACCATCCATTCTACTTTGCCGTCTTCAAGCTACTTACGTATCTGCTAAGGCATAAAAGGATCTACACCATACAAACTTGTCTATATTGATAGACTTGGTCATTACGTCTACAAGGTTCTCATTTGTGTGTACCTTCAACAAGTCCACACTATCTTCTTCCACTACTTCACGAATAAAGTGGTATTGTACCCCTATATGCTTTGTTCTTGAATGAAATGATGGATTCTTTGCAATATACAAAGCACTCTGACTGTCACAAAATAAAAAAATCTTCTCTTGTTTGTGCCCAAGCTCCTCCAATAACCTTTCAAACCAAATAGCTTCATTGCAAGCTTGTGTAGCTGCCATGTACTCAGCTTCTGTCGTAGACAAAGCCACAACACTCTGTAACTTGGATACCCAGCTCACTGCTTCTCATGCAAGTACAAACATATAACCCGTGGTGGATTTACTTTTATCAAGATCTCCTGCAAAATATGAATCCACGTAGCCCCTGACAACTAATTTTGATCCTCCATAACATAATGCAGTATATGAGGTTTCTTTGATATATCTAAGGATCCTCTTAATAGAATTCCAATGCTCTATATCAAGATTCGCCATAAAACAACTAACCGCCCCCACTGCTTGTGCGATGTCTAGTATTGTACAAATCATGGCGTACATTAAGCTTCCCACTGCTGATGCATATGGTACTCGAGAAATCTCATTCCTCTCAGCTTCATTGTTAGGACACATAAAAGAGGATAACTTGAAATTTATAAGAAGTGTGGTAGAAATTGGCTTATAATTTTCCATGTCGAACCGCCGTAAGATTTTCTTTAAGTAATTTTTCTGAGAAAGCTAAATCTTTCTGTTATTTCTATCTCGGTGTATTTGTATCCCTAAAATCTTATTTACTGGTCCCAAATCCTTCATGTCAAACTCCCTAGTTAACTGTGCCTTTAATTCTTGGACTCGATCTTTGTTAGGGTCTACTACTAACATGTCATCCACATGTAACAGCAAGATAATGAAGTCATTATTTCCAAACATCTTGTAATATGTACAATGGTATGAATTGAGTCTGTTGTACCCAAGGTAAATAATAAAGGAATCAAATCTCTTATATCAACATCTCAGAACCTGTTTGAGACCATATAGAGATTTGTTCAACCTGCAAACCAAGTTATCCTTGCCTATTTCAGCAAAACCTTCTGGTTGGAGCATATAAATTTCTTCTTCAAGTTCTCCATGAAGAAATGCAGTTTTTACATCCAACTATTCCAAATGTAGGTCAAATATAGCACACATAGCCAGAACTACTCTGATTGTTATAAGTCAAACCGTCGGAGAAAATATCTCGTTGAAATCAATCCATTCTTTTTAAGCATATCCTTTCACCACCAATCGTGCACGATATTGTTTCACTTGATCATTGCTATCTCGTTTGATCTTGTATACCCATTTATTACCAATGGCTTTTCTTCCACGTGGTAATGGTATTAGATCTCATATACTGTTTCTGTGCAAAGCTTCTATTTCTTTTTGCATTGCTACCATCCACAAAGATGTATTTACATCTTTTGTAGCTTCATGGAAAGTTGATGGCTCTCCATCCTCTGTTAGAAGACATTATGCAATGTTACTCTCCGTATCATACTTTGAGTGCCAACCTGGAAGTCTTCTCTCTCGAGTTGATCGACGAACTTCAGAAGCTTCAAACTCGATTGGTTCTTGTACATCGTGCTTTGGTGCTGCTTCAGAAGATTCTGAATTTTCTCGTTCTGGATTATTTTCCACTAGTATTGTTGTAGTCTATGTACTTTCTTTTGAAGTGCTATCATTTCCTTATTTCTCAATTGTTCTTCTGTAAATATCACATATATGCTGATGATGATCTTGTGGGTAGTGGGATCCCACAAGCGATACCCCTTTACTCCATCAGCATAGCCCAAGAATATACATTTTCTAGATTTTGGATCTAGCTTTGTTCTTTCTTGAGCATTGTACATCACGTACACAAGACAACTAAAAATATGAAGAGGTGAGTAATCAGGTGGCTTTCCGCTCCACATCTCCATCAGTGTCTTCAAATAATTTGCAGTTGATGCAGATCTATTTACAATATTACATGCTATATGAACTGTTTATACCCAAAAGTATTTTGGTAGACTAGCTGTTCTGAGCATAGCTCTTACTCTTTCCAGCAGCGTTCTATTCATCCTTTCTGCCACACCATTTTACTGAGGAGTGTATGGTGTAGTAGTTTGCCTTTTGATGCCTTCTTGTTGACAATATGCATCAAAATCCTTGCTGCAATATTCTCCTCCATTATATGTCCTTAAACACTTGATTCTCCTTCCATTTTCATCTTCAATTTGTGTTTTGAAGTTTTTGAAAATTGGCATCACATCTGACTTATTTTTGATCGAGTACACCTAACATCTTCTAGAACAGTCGTCAATGAACGATACAAAATATTTTGTTTTCCCATAGATTGAACCAGTGATTCCCAAACATCAGACAGAATCAACATTAAAATGGCTTTACTTCAAACACTCGACTTGCTGAATTTTAATCTATTTTGCTGACCGGCGTAATCACACGCGTATAACGCAAGCACACGTATCGTTCAAGTAGTATAAAAATATCGATCCCACGAGGACTTAATTCCTACTGTTGTTATTAATTATTAATACTATTTATTTACAAGTATCTAATTAAGGGAGAAGAGAATGATTGCATTTGGTTGGTTGAATGTAGATTTGCTTAAATAAAATAAACAAAAGAAAATACTAAGAAAAATAAATAAAAGACACAAAGATCTAGGGTTGTGATTCAACACAATATTATCCTAAAGATGAATTGATTCTCTTATATATGTGTAATAAGTCAGTTTGCTAACCTGGAACACGAAGATATGCAAAAGCCTCTATTGATAGTCAGACGCAAATACCCAAATAACCCAATTAATCATATGTTTTTGAACTTGAACTTTAAGGAAATCTATTAAAGGGTCATCTATCCTCAAGGAAGATCGTGGGCTATTAAGTCTAAGGCTGAAACCTAAAATTCATTTGTCAAGTTTATTTTAAGTTTACCAAATCAATCTTAATAATGGCCAGTTAACAAGAAGAATTAAGCTTAAGACTTAATAAACAAACTAAAGAATTACCCATAATATAATTAAATCAATTATTAAGCATGTTAATATTGTGTTTCATCACTTTCCTAGAATAAAAATAAAATGCTGGGGGTTGGGGATCCACCTTTATTATTTCTAATTTAGAAATCTCCCTTACTATAATATAAAATTTATCAGTGATATTACCAACCAGCCATATAGGCGGTATCCTCATTAAGTCAGATTTTAATTAAGTCTGACCGACTATAAAGGCAGTATCATTATTTGTCCATAAACCAGCCATATAGGCGGTAATCATATGTCACATAAAGACCAGCTATATAGGCGGTGTCACATTATGTCAAATAAATAAAACCATTCATTAAGGCGGTATAACCTTTTATGTTAAATTATAATTTTTATATTATAATTAAGGGAGATTAATCTAAACTAAAATAATAAAAGCTTCACCCTTCCCCAGCGAAAAATTAACTACAAAACATCAAAGAAAATAAAAGAAAATAAACTACTACTATTACTGAAAATAAAAATGCATAAATTAAATACTGAAAATAAATACAAATAAGATGCAATCCTTAAATTCCTTACAAAAACCTAAGGAAAGCATGAGAATTACAAATGAAATGGCTTGGTATTTATAGGAAAATCTAAAGGCTTCCACCAATTTCTCCACCAATTGCTCCACCAATTTCTCCACCAAACACTCCACAAAATCCTCCACCAAATACTCCACCAAACATGCCACAAGACACTCCACAAAACTGTTGGGATTTTTATGCTCGACAAGCAAATGTGTTCGAAACATGATTGATTAATAAATTTGTGATTCTATTTTATTCCATATATGCATTTTGATTTGCTTTATAAAATTCATGAAAATTCCGTGATTATTTATGTAGCTTTAAATTAAACATATATGTGTATGTAAAATATTACATACATATATGCATGGATAAAATTTAAAGAGTAATAATCAAAATTTGTCTATGACTATGATTTGAAGTTGGGAATCTTCAAATCCAAAGTCATAAATACAGTTCATTCCATTATGAATGGTATAGTTCTATCCAGACTATATTATGTAGAGACATAGAAATGAATGTGTTTTATATATAAGATTATATTGGACAAGACCAGATAAAATTGAAAAGTTCTAATAATTTTCGTTAAATAAAGAACATCAATTTTATCATAATGATGGTCATATATGTGATGATCTTAATTCATTATATTTAGCAGACTCCTATATCATATTAATTTATTCTTTAATTTATTCGGTATGGTTTTGTATTTATTACATTTCGTAAACCTTGTATTTTGGGAATGTTAATCTGATATAATGAAATCCGTTCATAAGATTCTCTTGTTTGTTAGTTCAGGACCTGAACGATTAGCACGCAAATTCATAAAAGTTATGAATTAATTGTTCACTTGAGAACTAATGGAAGTCAATGATAAAGATGTAACTGGAGAGGTTAACGGATATTTTATACCTAGCTCCTTTACGAATCTGTTATGGAGGATCATTGCATAGGTAATGACTATATCAATGGACGAATACTTTGAGTAATTAATTCTATAATTCTGAGAGTGCAATTCTGGGTATTTAGTGGAGTTACTCCAGAATTAATAAATTTCGTTTGATTAATAAAAGAGTTTATAATTAATCGACGAAATTATTGGGGCTTAGAATTATAGGTCTATCGGTCTCCTCGTCGTCTTCTATCACTGTTCGAATGATTATGATTACGAAGAAAAATAATTGTGAATTATATAAAATAATTATGAATTATTTTACACTCTAATGATTCAATATAACTCTTGTTTGGAAATTATGACAAAGGTTGTCCTAATATATTTATCAATAGATAATGTATCTATTTATTAATTTATGAAAATTAATATTTAATTAATTTGATTAATTAAATTTTAATTTAATAAGATAATTTTTCAAAAGTTGAAATTTTGAAATTATTATATTTAAATGAATTATCTTTGATAAATGATGAGATAAATATTAAAGGATTTTATTTTGATTTTATTTTGAAATTAAAATTAAATCCTTAAGTGGATTTGCTTAACTATAGTTTTGATAAAAACAAAATTCCTTTTCAAAAACAAAATCCCTTTTAAAACGTGAGCAAAGGTTGCTGGAAGAGTTAGAATTGAGATTTTGATCAAAAATCAAAAATTTGAGAGCAACACAACAACAATAACGTGAGTGTGCTGGGTGAGAGAAAAAATAAAAAGGAAATAGTTTTCTTTTTATTTTTCTTTGTTTGGTTTTTGAGAAAATCAAAAAGAAATTTACACCAGGATTTGGCTCATGTGTTGAGTACACGAATCATTCACAAAAATTAGAGTGTTATTCGCAATATTTTCACGCCCACATGTGCCGTTTGAGGTGAGGAGATAAGACGAGGAAGATCGTGGTTCAAAGAATCGATTTACAAAGATATCCAGATCTACAGGTATATTTCTTACTTGAGTTCTAAATATTTATATTATTGATGTACTAGAAAATACGGATCCGGTTTTGATTGTTCATGTAAAAATTAAATTTTTTTTCTGTTTCCGAACATGATTTCCGCTGCGCATGAACTCTGAAAACTAACAAAAATACTCCACCAAACATGCAAGCATGTTTTCTGGAAGTTTGACAATTGTAAATTGTCATTTTCCATTTTTTTTTTTATTGTTTTGATAATGACTTTAGTAATTACACAAAACACATTGGATTATTCATTTAATTTGGTCTTGTAAACTTCCGAATTCGAAAATATTTAAAATTTAAAAGTTGTAGATCTTTGAGTCTTCTTTAATTTTCAACTTGAATCAGCTCAATCGGATATTAGATGAAACAGTTATGGCCAAAATACCAAACTTGCGCAAAATTGGAATTTAGGACTGCACTTCGTGACGCGTATAGTAAATTTCCGTTTTCACCATTTTTTGCTCCGGATTTCATCGTTTTAGCCCTGAGTTGATTCCATTAAGTCTCAATACTTTATTTATCTACAAAACACATCAAAACACATCAAAACGTTCACCAGACCCGAGAAACTAAACAAAATATTAGGTAAAAAGGGCGGTAAATATTGATATATTTTCCGCTCATCACACCCCCAAACCTAACATTTTGCTAGTCCTCGAGCAAAAAAATAGAATAAAATAAAATAAACAACTGAGATTAAATTAAACTAAGCCACTTTCGTAGTGATCACGGTTGCATTTAGCGTATGTAACAAGCCTTTAAACCCCTAGGTGTCCCTAGTGGACGAGTTGTAGTCTCGTGAGGGCTTACAGCAACGATACCCACAAACGTTTGATAAAAGTAAAAAGATAGTAAAACTAATGCACACAAAAGCAAAAAGACAAGATAAAATAGAATAAAGAAGTTAGTGACTAAACAGATGAAACTTCTTATCCAAGCCAATAATTGTTTTGTTTCTTTCTAAATTACCGAATAAGTAAATTCTCCGATTATTTTTACCATTCTCCATATAGACAGCCAAAAAATATTAATCAACTCATTTTGCCCACAACAGTTACAAGTGTAGTTGAAAAGAGAGTAATATTTTTGTCCTAAAGGTTTATCAGAATTCACAACTTTTTTAGCAATGGAATATTTTTTTTCTGATTTTTTATTATTGATTTTTTATTTATTTATATACAATATCTTCCGTCTATGTAGCGAGCTTTGGGCCAGTGGCTCCCAAACCAGTTGGCTTTAGGGCACTAGGTGTTAAGACACCTCTGCGGACTTAATTACTCAGACTTCATATATAAATATGTTTTGCAACATCTTCGATCCATGTAGCGAGCTTTAGGCCAGTGGCTCCTAAACCAGTTGGTTTTAGGGCACTAGGTGTTAAAACACCCCTACGGACTTAATAACTCGGATCTCAGACGTTTTTTTTTACTCCATTGCCATTTATAGATGCTTCATCCAATTAAACTAGAGCACTGAATATTACAAACTTTTCAATTACAGCTCATGTCCGTATGTTACTATGTATGTTGATAATATCTTCCAACTGAGCATATGAAGATTCATTTTAGTCAGTTTTATGGAGAATTCAAAAATTAAATAATTCAAAAGGAAATAAACAAAAATTAACTTGTTTTGAAATAGGTTTGAGATACGTCTCAGGAATGGAAATTCATTACACAGCCATCTCTCACCAATTTCACCCGATTTAATCAAGTTAAAAACACAAAAACATAAAAATATTTTTTTGATTTTTGTAAAAATTTTCAATTTTTTTTTTGTATTTTTCGAAAAACGTTTGAACTAAAAATAACATAATAAAAATAAGATACTATTAACTATTCCCCTCCCCCAAACCTAAATGAGATATTGTCCCCAATGTCTTAAAAAATAGAAGATGAGTTTAGTAGATAGCACCTGGTTAGCGCGGATTTGACAATTACTGCTTTACAAAATTACCGATTAAGATCTAAATCCAATCTACGCCTCTTTCCACGACCGCTATCAGACCAGTTCAACTTGGAAACAATGGGCTCTATTTTTGGTTTAATAGGCTAAGAGTTGGTCGATTAATTCATCGGCATTTCTCGCTGTTAGGAATATGTCTTTTACAGGTTTTGAGATAAGCCCAAGTTTGTTAGCATCTGTAAGAAAGACAAAGAGAAAATTGAAATATCCATCCACGTTAAATAATCCAATGGGTTTCTGGTGGGTGTTCAAATTTTCCAATGATGCCACAGTGAATATTTCTTCCAACATGCCTAGCCTGCCTGGTAAAGCAATGAAGGCGTCAGCGCGATTGACCATTTCAATGAGTTGTTCAGACATGCCTGAGACAATACATTCCTCTCTGTTTGAGTCTCCGATGAGGTTTGTCTCTGCTAATGGTTTTGGAATGATTCCCAAAACATGGCTGCCACCTTCTTGCACGGCTTTTGAAACACATCCCATTAACCCAAGATTGCCACCGCCATATACTAAGTGCATGTTTCGTTCAACAATAACTCTCCCCAATTCCTTTGCGGCCTCCATAAATTCTGGTTTGGTCTCAAAGTTGGATCCATAAAACATACAGATATGAGTAACTCGTCGCTTGGAAGTTGTTTCCATTTTTCTCTTATCAGAATTTTTATCTGGATGTGTAGAAGAGAAAAATGACGAGCTGAATTTATAGATCCTGAAAAGGGTGAGTAATAATAGCACTAGTATCTGTCAAATGATAATAATCGTTAAAATAAATCATGAAAGTCAAAAAGTATAGATCTTGTCGGCGAAAATAAAAGAAAATAACAAAAGAAAATCAAATCAAAGCAATTATTAAGGCAACGTAATTGTGTACGTAATACGCCACTCGTTTGGTATATAAATCCATTAGGATGCATCTCAAGAATCCATTCCTTACTCAGCCATCACTAATGACTTAAATCTCATCTTTGTGATTGCCAAACACCATTCCTTCTTAAATGCTCTGTTTTTGCCTTTCCCTACAAACATAACACACAAAATTTAAAACTCTACAACATGTATACACAAAATATAAAAAAATTTTGTCTTCAACTAGACGTGACTGAAATCCATCTGTTACGGAGGTTTCAGCATGGTTTTGGACGTCCAATTAAAGACAATCCCATGAGCATTAATTTTGAAGAGTCTCTTCCAACAGTAAAGTGGCAAAAAGAATTTTGTCCCATTCAGTGCTTGTGTCATCTTTTTAATCTTTGTCGCTCCAGTAGTTCTTGAAAAGAAAGAAAGAAAATCATGAGGTCTCGTATGGTGCTTGACTTTGAATGAAAGTTCCATTCTGTCAAGCCTCTGGGTGATGTCTTTGATCTGTACTCCCCAAAACAGTGATGTTTCTCCTGAATGCATGAGATCTTCAATTTGGTCAGACAGTTGCTCCTCCATTTGCTTTGCTTCTTGCTTTACCTTTTCTTCACATTCAATTCTTCATCTGTCATCTGTGAAATGCATGCTCCATAAGTATCAACCTGAGGACGTAAAGAGATATCTGATTTTAGGTCTTCATCCTCTATGACTGGCTCAAGTAGATCTTCTTCAAACATTTGTGCAATGGAAGCTCCAAGATTTTCATTTTGAAGATGGAGAATTCCATCCTCATTTGTTGGTGTAGTTGGTACTAACAGCTCCGCTTCTTCATCTTCGTCAGAATCCGAATAATAAAAATCAAATAGAGACTTTGCTGGTTGAGGTCCTTGAACTGATACCTCTGGTACTTGATACTGCTCAGTCTATTCTTCTGTTAAAGTGTCATTGTGAAATACTTGGTACTCGAAGGCTTCATCAATTTCATCTGAAAATGTTTCTTGAGGTATGTAGCTCTGGTTTTCTGTTAATTGTCTCGTTTGATCTATCAATCTCTGAATGGATGCTGATTATCTCTGAATACTTTCGAGTTGATTCTGGAATGTTTCAACCATTGTATCCAACTTTTCGTCTTGTTTCTTGAACCAATCTTTGATCATGTCAACCATCTAATCTTCCTATAATGGTTCTGGTTCTTGATGAAGATCGTAGATGGATGGTGGATAAGATGGAAAATGTGGTTCTGTGAAATATAATAGCTCTTCGTACCTTGAATTATTCTGATAATTCTGGCACTCTGAAAGATATATGCATTGGTCGCTCGGGTGGTTACCATCGCATATCTCACATCTCCCCATTGCGTTCTCATTTAGGTTTGGGGGTGTATCTTCTTCTAGTAAAGCTCGTAATCTTGCAATCTCCCAACGAAGATCCATGTCAAACACCTGAAAAACAAAAGAAGAAAATAAAAATTACGGATAAAAAGAAAATTAGATACAAGTAAATTAGATAGCTTCAAAATTAATAACTCATGAAAAATAAGTCCCCGGCAACGGCGCCGAAAACTTGACCGGCGTAATCACACGTGTATAACTCAAGCGCACGTATCGTTCAAGTAGTATAAAAATATCGATCCTACGAGGACTTAATTCCTACTGTTGTTATTAATTATTGATACTATTTATTTACAAGTATCTAATTAAGAGATAATATAATGATTGATTTTGGTTGGTTGGTTGAATGTGGATTTGCATAAATAAATAAACAAAAGAAAATACTAAGAAAAATAAATAAAAAACACAAAGATCTAGGGTTGTGATTCCACACAATATTATCCTAAAGATGAATTGATTCTCTTATATATGTGTAATAAGTCAGTTTGCTAACTTGGAACACGAAGATATGCAAAAGCCTTTGTCGATGGTCAGACGCAAATACCCAAATAACCCAATTAATCAAATGTCTATGTTAACCAAGTTACCTGAATTCATTAAGTTCAAGTTCCAAAAGTGGCTATCCCCGCCCGACAGGTATATGTCTATCTTGTAAGGAAATCTATTAAAGGGTTATCTATCCTCAAGGAAGATCATTGGCTATTAAGTCTAAGGCTGAAACCTAAAATTCATTCGTCAAGTTTATTTTAAGTTTACCAAATCAATCTTATTAATGGCCAGTTAACAAGAAGAATTAAGCTTAAGACTTAATAAACAAACTAAAGAATTACCCATAATATAATTAAATCAATTATTAAGCATGTTAATATTGTGTTTCATCACTTTCCTAGAATAAAAATAAAATGATGGGGGTTAGGGATCCACCTTTACTATTTTTAATTTAGAAATCTCTCTTACTATAATATAGAATTTATCAGTGATATTACCAACCAGCCATATAGGCGGTAATCATCTGTCACATAAAGACCGACCATATAGGCGGTGTCACATTATGTCAAATAAATAAAATCATCCATTAAGGCGGTATAACCTTTTATGTTAAATTATAATTTCCATATTATAATTAAGAGAGATTAATCTAAACTAAAATAATAAAAGCTTCACCCTTCCCCCAGCGAAAAATTAACTACAAAACATAAAAGTAAATAAAAGAAAATAAACTACTACTATTACTGAAAATAAAAATGCATAAATTAAATACTGAAAAATAAATACAAACAAGATGCAATCCTTAAATTCCTTACAAAAACCTAAGGAAAGTATGAGAATTACAAATGAAATGGCTTGGTATTTATAGGAAAATCTAAAGGCTTCCACCAATTTCTCCACCAATTGCTCCACCAAACACTCCACCAAACACTCCACAAAATCCTCCACCAAACACTCCACCAAACATGCCACAAGACACTCCAAAAAAACACTCCACCAAAAATGCAAGCATGTTTTATGGAAGTTTGACATTGTAAATTGTCATTTTCTATTTTCCATTTTTATTTTTATTTTTTTGATAATGACTTTAGTAATTACACAAAATACATTGGATTATTCGTTAATTTTGGTATTGAAAACTTCCGAATTCGAAAATATTTAAAATTTAAAAGTTGTAGATATTTGAGTCTTCTTTAATTTTCAACTTGAATCAGCTCAATTGGATATCGGATGAAAACGGTATGGCCAAAATACCAAACTTGCGCAAATTTGGAATTTAGGACTGCACTTCGTGACGCGTATAGTAAATTTCCGTTTTCGCCATTTTTTGCTCCGGATTTCATCGTTTTAGCCTCGAGTTGATTCCATTAAGTCCCAATACTCTATTTATCTACAAAACACATCAAAATATTCATCAGACTCGAGAAACTAAACAAAATATTAGGTAAAAGGAACGGTAAATATTGATATATTTTCCGCTCATCATTTGCTTACTTGTAATTGGCTCACAAAATGGTAGACTAACTGCTTTCAAGCCTGTGAGTAGCTTTTGATTGACGAGAATCTTCATTTCCTGTTTTGACGTGTGGCATAAGATTCCATGTTCTGACATGTGGCATAGTTTCTGGTGCCACAATATATAAGCTTCCTCTCTATAATCCAGTGATGCTACTGATGCAGTTGCTTCCTGAATCGAGTCTCCCAATAGCATATGCAAGTTTGCTGAGTTCTTTCAGGACAGTAAGTGCTAATTTCACCATTTTTAATACCCCGTTTCAACAACGGTCTTGTATATGAGGTCATCTAACTGTCCAACTGATAGAAGATTTTTCTTCATTCCCACAACATGTCGAACATTTTGTACAGTGTGACTAGTATCATCATACATCTTTATTTTAATGGCTCCAATCCTAATAATTTTCAAGGCATGATCATTGCCTAGAAAAATCGATGCTCTAGAGACAGGTTCATAATGACAGAATCATTCTCTCCTATAGGTCATGTGCCATGTTGCTACAAAATCAACCAATAATGCATCACTCAGTCGTTTTCTACTATCATTGGATACCATTGCTACTTCACTGTAAAATGCGCCACCTTCTTCATAAGTACTTGCAACATATCCATGAGATTTTATTGCAACAAGAGCTTTTTCTCCACCATTCTTCAAATTCCAACAATCTTTCTTAACGTGTCATTTCTTGCCACAGTTGTAGCATTTAACATTCTTCTTACTTTTTTATTTCGATCTGCCATGGTTTTGACTCCCACTTGAGCCACGTTCTGTTGATCTCCATCTTTTCATCGCCAATGCTTCTACTTATTGCAAATTAGATGACATGTCTTCCTTATTTTTGCGCTTAGACTCTTCTTCTAGAGTAGCAGCTGCAACTTCGTCAAAGAGTAGATTACCAGTGACAACATTACTTGTCAAGTTGATGATAAGTTGATCATATGAATCAGACAGACTTTGAAGTAGAATCTTCGCATGTTCATTTGTTGATATACTATAATCCAACACAGTGAGTTGGGAAAATAATGTATTTAAGTTGTTGATGTGATCCGTCATGGATGTGGACTGACTCATTCGAATAGTGTAAAGTCTCCTCTTCAAGAAGATCTTGTTGTGTAGTGACTTAACCTCGAACAATCACTACAAGAAAAAAGGCCTTTACTGACACTAAGGTTAGTGACACTAGGCTAAAAGTGTCAGAAACGACGTGTAAATGGGCCTATTTCCGTGTTTTTCACTTAAATATCAATAATTACTGACACTATGGTATCAGCGATTTTAGTGTCAGTAATTACTATTACAATAGTATCAGTAAGAAATTAAAAAAAAAAAAAAACGCGTAGTCGTCTGGAGTCGAACCAACACCTCGCGGAAGTGACGTTTTTCGCATATATTACTGACACTAGAGTATCAGTAAATTTAGTGTCAGTAATTAATGATACCTTAGTATCAGTAAAAAAATTAAAAAAAAAAATTATTTCCTTAAGTCTGCTGGAACTCGAAATTGTAACCATAAATATGGGGATATTATGGTCATTTAGCAACGAATGACCCACTTCAAAACCCTAAATTAAAACCCTAAGCTCAAAAGTCTTCTAACAGTCACAAACTCGCAGTAACACTGCTTCCATTGAAGTCTTCTCCTAAAATCAACCAAAACACAGATAAAAAAATGAGACCCCCGAGAGGAGGAGGCGGTTTCAGGGGAGGAAGAGACGGCGGCCGCGGTGGACGAGGTGGCGGCCGTTTTGGTGGAGGCGGCCGTTTTGGTGGAGGCGGCCGCGGTGGTGGTGGTTTCCGTGCATGTGCAAAAGAATCTGATGAAGAAGGTCAGTTTGGTGGTAAGATCTGGAGGGGAGATTCAAGGTTAACTTCGGAGGATGGGGAAAGAAGAGCTGGTGTGGCGCGACAAACGCCCTCACGCGGGAACAGAACAACAGGCAAAGAAAGACCCGGCCGACCTACCCAGGGCTCGAGGGCGAGCTTTATTTAAGAGAGAATGGGTAGTGAATCGAAAGGCTGGAAAAATTAGGTGAAAGAATATGATGAAAGAATCTCTGGCTCAGATTCTTTCGTTCGATCAATTAAGTTGGGTGTTAGGGTTTGTTTTTTATTCATCATTTTAATTACCCAATTTTATTTTATAAATTGAAATTTAATAAAATTATTGTGCAGGTGAAGAACTATGCAGCAGCGGGAAGCAATCTATCTTCCATGGATTAACTTAATCAATTCTCTGACTGTATCTACGATATGCCGGTATGCAGTTTGATGTAACGTTTGGCATACTTGCTCCCATATAAATAAATTAAATGTTTATGTGTGAATCTTGTTATTTCTTCCTTGATTGATACAGAATCTTCAGATGCTTTCAGTTCCATTTATAGGAATTTAACACTTGTGCCCCAGATTTGAATATTCTTCTCAAATTGTGCTTTAATTTTTTACCTGTTAGTCACACAACTTCACTTGCAATGTATGTGAGGAAGATGATGTTAACTTCAAGACACGAAAATAGAGCTGCTGTCTGCACCTTCTATGGTGATCACACTTCTAAGGTCAGTTATATGCATGAAAATAATGCATAATGTAAAATTTTCAATTGGCTGGTGTTTATTATTAGTTATGTCTTGTCTATTGATCAATAGTTGAATATGACATTAATTCCTTATTATTTAGAGGCAAAAAATTAGTGGTTTTTTTTAATCTGATTATTTTCTACAAGACCTGGAAATTTGGAAAGTGTTTCTTTAGGAGTCTCTTTTTCCAAAAGTTAACCCATTTTAGCTTTTATTTGATGCAAGTTGTTCATTTTTTTGTTTTAAACATAGTATAATAAGCTGTATGGCATGCCCTGTATCTTTTGTCTATTTCCATTTGTCTGGAGATAGTATTTTGGCCATAGTCTACTGGACTAGATTTAATACTACCCTCTTCCAAATTGATGTTCCCAATTGTCTTTTCTTGCTTAAACTTTTCTAGCTTTGTTTACAGTTCTTGGACTTAAAGGATCTCTTACAAAGAATTTTGGTTCAGTTATTTTCATTGATTTCTTCAAAATCTACCATGCTTCCCACATTTTATTGTATAAAAATAAATGTTTTTTTTTTACCATTTAATAAACATTCTTGTATGTCAAAGTTAATTAGTTTCTTGTGTTTGACTATGTATAGGTCAACGATGTGGGATTTCCTCTTTAATTCCCATTGGATTGGGGTAAATATTTTATTTTCTAAATTTTTTATATTTGCTGTAATTTCCTCTTTCAGGTTTCTTATCGTTATTCAGGTTTCATTATCTCATTTAACTTGAAGAGGCCGGATGGTTCTTGGTTTGGATACCGTGTAAAATATCTCATTTAAGGGGAAGAGGCCGGATGGTTCTTGATTTCTTCAAAATTATTCAGGTTTCTTATGTTGTGCTTGTGTAGACAGGATGCTTTTGCAATTCGGGTGCATGTGCAAAATGTCAGCTTGCTTGCTTTGGGTAAACCATGCAATCACCAAAGACTTTCCTGATGTTGTGTTTAGTGTCATTAGGCCACTTGGAGCTCCACTTGCTAGTGCTGAAGCTTCATTTTGTAGTGCCTTCATAATCTTGAATTTTTGACTTTATTACTATTGTATTTACATTCATGAACTGAATACCATTATAATAATATCGGTTTGATATTATTAAAATGCACATATAATAATAACATTGAACATAAAAATGATAATGCAAAATATTATTGAATCTTATAACATGTAATGTTATTGTACAAAAAGTTAAACAAGAAATTAAATTTGGTTTTATTGCTTGTAAATAGGATGCGTGTGTGTATATTTAGGTGAGAGTTTTGGGAATGCATTTTGTTAACAGACGAAAATCTCCACCATAAAACGAAATCGCCCTGAGATTAAAGAAAGAGCGAAGGGAAGAAGGGCGATGGAACAAGGACATGTTTTACAGAGGTGATTATTACTTCCTATTTTTTCACTTTAATTCATGACATATTAGGAAATCTTCTATTCTTGCAGAATACAAATGACAAGGACAACATAGCTATTGTTCGTTGAGTTAATGAAGTAGTATGGTATTTCTCTTTTCTGTAAATTAATTCATTCTTGTTTCTACTTTTAGCTTAGAATTTTTTCCCCAGATTTTTTACTTCAGTGAAAGCAATATGAATCATATCTTTTATTTCAGTTTTATGCCCTGATGGGTTTAATTTGGTGGGTTAATTTGTTTTATTTGTGAGTTTTGCTAGTGAGTAAGATTGCTTTGAGACTTGAAAGTTAAAACAATCATGATGTAAAATATTCTATTAACAGTGTCTCGATGTTCTCTATGTCAGACATGAACTTGGAGATAGTTTTTTACCTGATGAAGTTTTGCCATGTTCTGATTGATACTTGTTGAAACCTTTGGGGGATATGGCACCTGTCATCTGATGTGCTTTGAGGTGCAGCATGAATGCTATGGAAGCAGTATTTGATATATTGAGATCTAATGTTTATCTCATCTATTTTTATGGCAATTACCTGGAATGTTACATTCTAGTACATTTTGAGCTTTGAACTTTTAGTTTCCAGGAATTCCATAATGAACAACTATCTTGTCATCTTGATTTGCTTCCTGCATTTGGAAACAGTATTAGATCATGTCATCTGATAAACTTCATCTGGTTCATGAGATCCTTTTATTTCAGTTTTATGTCCGTCTATATATATATATATATATGTGTGTGTGTGTGTGTGTGTGTGTGTGTGTTATTGATTTGTTTGTTTTGGTGATTATGTAGCGGTATGAAAGATACAACTTGTTATTATGGATGCCATTTGGTTTTTTATATGCATGCTCTTAGGTTGTTGGTATGGTTATTGTCAATAAGTGCTTTATGTGACAAAAATTAGATTAGGGTTATATTTTGTATTTTTATTTGGATGTATTTAATGTTTTTATTTATGAAGATATCGATTTTTTTTGGAAGTCCATCTAATTCTTAACATTTGGTTTATAATTTCGGATTTTGTGCCAGATATCATATTGTTGGGGGATTGTTGCAGGCTTCTTAACAAGTATCATGAATTTTGGTGGGGGCATGACATTTTGATGGGACTTTAAGAGTAGTTTTTGAAATATATATATGTTAATTTAAAGATTGTCTATGGAGTTTTTGTATTCATCATGTGATACTGTTGAATTGATTAATACGATTAATCTATTATATTGCGAATTTTATATAAATGTAATTTTTTAGTTTTTTATTTCATTGAGTTGGTATATATATATATATATATATATATATATATATATATATATATATATATATATATATATTTTATGATTAATTTAATTACAAAAAATAAGAAATATAATTGTGAAATAATACGATTTTTAAATTTTAAAAGATATTGACGGATATTGATACTATAGTAACAATAATTACTGACACTAAAAATCAAATATATGCGATATACTGATACTGCAGTAACAAAATTTACCGACACTATAGTATCACTAAATACTGATGATATAGTGTCAATAATTTACTGACACTAAAATAGTGTGAGAGATTACTGATACCATAGTGTCAATAATTTTCTGATACTACAGTATTAACGTTTACTGACACTAAGAATCACTGACACTAGAAACTAGTGTCAGTGATTTCTGGCTGCGGCAACACTGACACATTTATATAGTGTCAGTAAAACCCTTTACTGACACTAATTTAGTATCAGTAAAAGCCTTTTTTCTTGTAGTGAATTTGATAAATGCATCCCAAATCTCTTTTGTAGTCTTCTTCTCTGCAACACTGGATAACACAAAATCTGCTAAAGTTATATGCAAGTTGCCTATAGCATTGTCATCTATATCCTTCCATTTTTCATCAGTCATTCCATCTGGTCTCTCTCCAATTACCGCCAAGTAATTGTCTTTTCTCAAGATTGTCTTTTATTTTAAGTTTTTGCTCCCTTTGATCTTCTCAATTTCGAACTTTCCTGCCATGTTTCTGATGATGATCAACTTCTCACTTGAACCGATTTTTTACTATTTAATCATGAATAGTAACGTATACGTGAATAGTATCATATACATGAATAGTATCGTATACGTGAATAATATTATATGCGTGAATAATATTATACCGTATATGTGAATAGTCTCCGTGAACAATAACCCCGAACTTGAAGCGATGATACCACTGTTAGGGGATCGTGGGCTCAAGCTGGCACGCAAGTAAAGTGAAATTGAGAATAATTGTTAGTTCAGGAGGCATTGCCTACCATATAACAGTACAATAATAATTAGGAGGCTTAGCCTTCCATAAAACTTAACAATAAAATAAAGTAATGAGACACATATCGATTTAACGTGGTAAAACCCTTAATGTGAGGGAAACATCCACGAGCAAATGTAGAAGAATTTCATTATGATGGAAAAAATTTTACAACCTCTTTCTAAACTCAAGGAGTGAACAATCTCACACTCTTTTAGAATATGAGAACTACAATTCTCTCACAAACTCTTAAGAATAAATTATATTTTCTCTCTTAGAATACATATAGGGTTTGGTTGAGAATGGGATGAAGAAAATAATGAAATGAAGCCTCTATTTATAGGCACGAGATTCATTGTGCAAATAATTAATTCTAATTTTTTTATTATTTTCTTTTTAAGTATGTGAGACCCACCCATATTTTTTTATTTATAATTATAAATCATTGCACCGAAAGTTGCAATGATTCATTGACTTTAACATGAAGGACCATGTTAATCAATAATTAATCCACCCTTTATATGTCTAGATAAAGGGGAAAATAGCAAAATCCTTTGATGTTTGGTGAAACTAAATGAAATCTTACTATTGTTTTAAAATTAGGCGAAACCCCAAATATTTTTATCCTTATCGTAAATATGAAACATATTTCGCTTAGTTTTAAAATTAAAAGTGATTTCAAACTTCGTCATTTTCTCAGAGATATATTGTGGGGCTGACTGATGCTTTCCACTTGAATTTCACTATTCAACTTGTGACTATAAAACCTTAAAAGTTTTTGCTTGTGCATGTATTATCTGATTTTTCATTTTTTTGACATTACAAAACAATTAAAAATATGTGAGAATCAGCTTTATCCAAACTTGAGCAATTCTATATTTTCAAAAATTATCATCAAAGATTCATCTCTGATGTGGCTTCCATTGAATGGATTATGAACACTGTAATGATAAATTATTGTACATTTATTAAATAACTCATATCATGACACCTTATTTAGAATGAATTTGATAAGATAATTTTGAGATAGAATTATTATATCCACCCCATATCTCTCTGTCTTCTTGTTTTCTTGTGAGGCGATGCTTCCTACATGCAAACAGCTATTCAACTTGTGAGTATAACTTTTTGCTAGCTAGTAGATGTAAGTGTCTGCTTTATGGGACTAGTGACCACCTTAAGAATTATGAAGTAATGAAGTTAAATGGTTTAATTTTTATAATTCTAGGGTTGTGAATCTACTCAGTATTATTCTAAAGATGAATTGTTTATCTTATATTTGTGTAATATATTGGTTTATTAACATGGAACACTAAAATATCCACAAGCCTCTTTCGATGGTCGAGTGAAAATATCCAAAGTAACTTAAGTCTATATATTTCTATGTCAACTAAATCACCCCAAACTCATTAAGAACAAGTTCCAATTATGACTACACCCACCCACCCTACATGTATATTTCTATCCTGGAGGGAAATCCCTAAGATGAGATCGTGTGCTATTGAATTTAAGGCTAAAACTAAAACTAATTTGTCAAGTTCATCTAAGTTTACCACATCAATCATATTGGTGATCAGACAACAGTAAGCATTAAATATAAGATTCAATAAATACATCAAAATATCACACAAAATATAAGAAAATCAATTTATAAGTTCATAAATACGGGTTTCATCACAACCCTAGATTAGAGGTTTAATTACTACATATGCTCAAAAATTCTAAATAAATATTCAGTGATAAACAAAATATTAAAGAAGTAAAGGAAAGAAGAAACTCTATCGAGATCGTCAGTCATTCGCTCCTTCCTGTTGAGTTTCTGTGTTGTGCTCTTCTCATGTGTTCTTGTCTTCTCCTTCAAAAATCTCTTTTGGTGGCTGTAAAATTAGGTTATGAAACTCTCCCTCTAATTTCGTCACATGCCTCCTTTTATAATGTCTCAATCTTATTAACTTAAAAAAAATAAATCCTCAATACTTCATGATTCCTTATATTTTTTGTCATTTAATTTAATTTGTTTCCAGATTAAATTTTTATTCAATTGCTTTCCTAATAGCATGAGAAATTCCCACTTAAAAGCTTTTATTACCCTCTTTCACTGCTTATATTTCCAAAACCTATTTAAATTAACAAAATAAAATAAATTAAGACAAAAAATAAATAAAATAAATTATAAACTAACTTAAAATTAAGTAAAAAGGTAATAAATAATAGATAAAATATAAACTCATCAACCAACATTAAGATATTAACTGGTTTGTATTCATTAGAATTTTTTTGTATTAAAGAGAGTTTATGTTATGGTTAGGATCTATCTCATTAGGCGGAGTAGGAATATGGGAATAACCGTATAAAATAATGATTTCAGATGTCAAATGATAAATATTTTTGTTAAATTTGGAAAAGATAGTTTATGATTCCTTGATTAAAAATCAAATGATATATATGATTTCTGATTTCTGATTATTGGACAAAGTAAACACATCAATGGAAATATTGCTTCATTCTGATTCTGATTCCTACAGTTAAGTAAACAACTTATTCTGATTCCGATTTACCATTCTCATTCCAGCTCATTCCGATTTCATTTCATTCCGATTTCATCTCATTCTAATTACAAGTACGTAAACGCACCATAAAATGCATTGGGTTATATATATTAACATGTATAAGTCCTTTGAGTCTCAACTGCGCTTCATCCCCGGTTTTTTCCTATGCACTCGTAAAGGAATATAGTATTTTATTAAATTATTTAAAAATACACTCATGCTTGATATCCACGGGTTAGAATCACTTTCGCTATACGGGACACCGATCCGACACTTGGAGTCTCACAACCGCCCCAACAAATAGGTAGAGTGGCATGTGAGAACTTTGAGCAGTTTTTTAATTCTTCTAAACCCCCTCAGGAATGTATTGAAGTTGTGACAACAAGCGTCTAAAACAAGCTAAATGGAAGATCGATAGCCTTATTAGATAATCTTTTCACAGAGGAGGAAATTGTGACTGCAATTGCCTAGTGAGGTTTTTTCATATTTGCTCAATGACGCAGAGGCTAAAAGGCAGATTCTAGGGATCAAATTTGTAAAGGACTTGTCCATTTCTAATTTTCTCTTCGCCGATGACAGTCTTATTTTCACCAAAACCTCAATGCAGGAGTGGAGGAATTTGAAGAAGCTGTTTGAGTCATCTCTATTTCTCAGTCCCAACACCAAACCGCAAGTTTCTATATATATAAAAGCCTGTTTCAACATGAATCTTGTTTAATCATGAAAAGTATCTAGGTTTGCCTTCGATGATTGGGAGGAATAGGCATAGTTCCTTCAACGAGTTGAAGTTCAGAATTTTGAGCTGGTTAAAGAAATGGCAGGGGAATCTTTTCTCAAGTGGGGGAAATGAGGATCAAAGCGGTGGTCCAAGCTATTCTACCTATATGATGAGTGTCTTGAAGCTCCCCCCTGTGTAACGATATCTAGAAGATGATGAATAAATTTTGGTGGGAGGCCGGTTAAGGTGAAAAAATAGTACACTAGACTAGTTGCAACAAGTTGTGCAGTAGGAAAAATAATGAGGGAATCGGTTTCAACGGTCTAGTTTCCTTTAACCATTCTTTACTAGCTAAACAAGATTAGAGAATCATTCAAATGCCAAACTCCCTAGTGGCAAGAATTTCGAAGGTAAGATATTTCAAGAATGAGGGTTTTTGGATGCTTCTACTAAAAGTAATCTATCTTTCGTTTGGAGAAGTTTATTATGGGTAGCGACCTAATCCATTTTGGGGTGAGATGGAAGATTGGGTGTGGGAAGAAACTTTCTATTTATCACAGTAACTGGTTGCCTAGACCATCTACCTTAGACGCTTTAGTGTTATTACCTCTTTAGCTGATGAAAATGTGGAGGAGATTATTTACGGCAACCAATATTGGGATGAACATTTGATTAATTAGCATTTTCTTTCGATTGATGCTGAGCAGATTCTGCTATTTCTCTGCCCCTATCTCCAGCAGATGACAAGTTAATTTGGCATTATGATTTGCAGGGGAAGTTCTCGGTCAAGAGCTGTTATCAAGTTGCACTCCAAACCAAAAACAAGAATTTTATGAGCTGTTCGGAAGGAGATAGGGAGTGGTGGTGCTTGGTGTGGGGTATGGAAATTCCTGCGAAGGTCAAGGTCATTTTATGTGGGGTATCATAAATATACAAAACTAGCATTTTCTCCCCTTTTGCCATAGAATCTAATATTCATGCATAAATCATCAAAATCATTCAAATTATACGGATATCTATGCATTTAATTTTCAACCAAGAATGACCAATGGCAAGACA
Source organism: Zanthoxylum bungeanum (assembly GCA_019454045.1). Classification (NCBI taxonomy): domain Eukaryota; kingdom Viridiplantae; phylum Streptophyta; class Magnoliopsida; order Sapindales; family Rutaceae; genus Zanthoxylum; species Zanthoxylum bungeanum. The sequence goes on from SKCR01034546.1 coordinate 144,568, forward strand.
TATCAAAAGAGTATCCAAACTGATCATATATGCCGATATCAAGCAAAATATTTTCAAGATCAATCTTCCTTGTGCCAAAGACATTCAAAAAATAGCAATACTTATGCATTTCATATCAATGTGTAAATCATTCAAAAGGATCACAAATGTCATATATGTCCAATAAACTCAATGTGATACCAATTGTGATCATGCAATTCATTGAAAGTGTCATGTAACTCATCATACTCGGAGGAATCATGTATCTTTTCTTCATCACTTTCATTTAGGAGGTCATCATTATCAATAGCCATAAAGGCAAGATCTCTTGTCCCCTCTTCACATTCTTCCTCGGATGAGTTAGAGTCGTCATCACTCCAAGTTGCTTTAATTATCTTATTCTTGAATTTCCCCTTGAATCTCCTCATTGGGCAATCGACAACTATGTGACTCGATTTTTCACACTCAAAGCAAGTGATTTTATCCTTCTTGTGATTTCTTGGCCAATTTTCCTTTTTTTTTTTCTCATTCATACGAAATTTTCCTTTAGACTTATTGGATTTGAAGAATTTATTGAACTTATTTATCAATTGTACCAAGTATTCATCACTATCATCTTCCTCATCACTTGAGCTAGCACTATCTTATTTTCTCACAAATGATTTAAGGACTATTCTCTTTTTATTTTCTTTCCTTATTCCCTTAAATTCATCTTGATTTCCATCTCATATTCCAACAATTTGCCCCCAAGTCATCCAATTTCAAGGTGTTGACATCATTAGATTCTTTGATGGAGGTGGTGTAAATTCTATACTCCTTAGGAATAGACTTAATGATCTTTTTCACTTGGTCGCTTGTACTAATGCTTTTCCTAAAACATTTAGTTGATTTATAATCATGGTGAACCTTGAAATCATCTCCTCAATATTTTCACCGGCTTCCATCTTGAAGCTATCCAACTCGCATATGAATTGATTGATCTTGGATTCTTTAACTTGGCTAGTGCCCTCACTGACCATTTCCAATGACTTTCATAATTCATAAGCATTTCCAAATTCTTGAAGTTTGTTGATTTGGCTCCAATCAATTGCACAAAAGAGATGGTTGAGAACCTTTGCATTGTTGGAGGCTTTCATGTAGTCTTCATTGGTCCATTCAGTATGCGGTTTTGGAAATTCCACATCATTACTATCTCTATTCATCCGAATATTTGAAACTCTTGTGACCACTTTGTATGATTGCACATCAATGGCAATGAGGTAGTTCAACATCCTCATCTTCCAATAAATGTAGTCCGTTCCGGTGCAGAACAAAGGTCTATTTATCGAAAATCCCTCGGCAACGTGTGTTGTGTTGCTTATAGAGTCCATGATCTATTCTCAGACGATTAAGTCTTTGTTGAGAATACCTTGCTCTAATACCAAATGAAATTGTTTACAAGCACTCAAACAATAACAACTATACCCTGGAGGAATGGGGTTGAATTGGACATGTGACAAAATAATATTTCAATTTTAAGGTATTTAGTTAGTAGCTTTACCAATTAAGCTTAATTATCAGTTTTCTCAAATAATATACTTAACAATTTATTTATCTAATGACAAGTTTTGCTAAATAATATGGAAGTACAATATGAAACTTTCAATAAATTAAATAGATATGGTTAGAGAAATTGACACCGGATATATAGTGGTTCGGCCAACGATGCCTACGCCACTCCTCTATGCCGTTTTTGAAGCTTTCACTAAGCAAAAGTAATTCCACACTTTACACCATGAGTTTTCCATAGCTCACTCACAAACTAAGAGTTTTGTTCATACTCCAAACCTTTACACAATACTAAGAGTTTTGTCCATAAGTTCACTCTTAAACCTTTACAAAAATTCACCATTTTGAGTATGCCCACTCAATAAGGGAATTCACAACCACAAGTGTTTAAAATAAAAATATTTACAACACAACTCGGGTACTCACAAAAAATAAAGAAGATTAAGAATGTGAGTGCTAACCCAAGTAATTCCAAGTTCACTAAAATGTGTATGAAGGTGTAATGTGTGAGCTTGATGATCAAGATAGTGTATGATGAAGAAGATTAAAGAAACTCTCTATTTTTGCTTTGTGTAAAATGTATAAAGGTTGTTGAACTTAACAAAAACGAAATGGGGATTCAATATATAGTGAAAGTGAAAACTTTCATAACTATCTGTCATAAGACCGGTATGCCAGTCTTTAGTGGCCGGTATACCGGTCCTGTAAATTCAAACGACTATATCCAATATGATCGTTGAGCATAAAACGCGTGACCTATCAGATTACTGACCGGTATGGAGACCGGTATGTACATGACCGGTTTTAGTAGCTATGCAAATTCTAGACTGACTAGTATGGTATACTAGTATGGAGTAGCCATATACCAGAGAGCATGCAAAATTACCTAAAGCAAAGCAGGAACACCGGTATGCCGGTTTAGGGGTTGGTATGCCGGTCATAGTGCAGAAATACAGGTTTTGAATATTAAATAATTTATGCATATGGCCCAAATGCATTTTATGAATATGCACATGGCGTCTTCTCCATTAGATTTTGTGGATATGTGGAGTTAGCGGAAGCCGAAGCAATGCAAATCGGTGTACAAATTGCGCAGGATTCTGGTCTGGACCCTCTGATTATAGAATCAGATGCTAAGAATGTGGTTCATCTTGTGGAAAATAAAATTTATAGCAAGAAAGAAATTAGTTGGGTTATTTTAGATATTCAAGCAATTGCTAAGAATTTGATATATGTTAGTTTTACTTTTGCTAATAGGTCTTATAACATCAATGCTCACAATTTAGCAAAGTATGTTGTCTGCACTCAAAGTAGTGCTATCTGGATGGAACTCATTCCAGAAGATGTAAGGCGTTTTCTGTGATTAATGATCATTCTCTTTTAAAAAAAGCACATATCATACATTGATTGATTGAGTGTATTGAATTTGCCCCAATAAATTTCTCTCATGTAGAAGGTTCTCTGGAAAATGTGCAAGTTTAGAATTATTATTTTCATCAAATAAGTTATCTATAAGTAGAGATGACAATCGGTCAAGACAGGTCGAGATTTGTCAATCTCGGTCCTGTCTTGGATCCTCAACCGAACGGTTTATGTTCTCTAATTCTAGACCGGACAATTTGGGATCTTGAATTCCAATTGGGATTCATAATTTTTTAAATAGAATATTATGATTGGGGATGAGAAATTATCACAAATTTTATATTAAACAACACAAATTCTTGAATCCCGATCGAGATTTAAGACTCTCCGCCATCTTTATCCGGCCATATGTCATATTTGGTCTCCTCAAATAGCATTTTCAGCACTGCTTTTACTGCTAAAAAAAATCTGAAACCAATGAAACAATTTTTGATATGCTAACCTTCCTGTTATAAACATGATAAAAATACTTTTTTTTTTTTTTTAACAATAATAAAATAAAGCATACAAGTTTTCCATAATCATGTATAAATCTTCTGTCTTTTCTGAGGAATTCAATCTTAACCATTCCTTTTCTTGAATCTGTCTCCTTCTTCCTTTTATAATATTAATGATTACCTTTTGTCAACATTTTATTACCATTTTGTCACAAACTGAGATTCCCTAACATGGCATAAAAACTTTTTTACTTGTTCAATTTTGATTCACGCAAGAAGTTGTTACATAAATTGTAGATAGTATTGGACAAATTATAAGATGCTCAAGGATTGTACAATTGTAAACTTGTTTTTTTGGAATCATTGGAAACTCGTCACAAAATCACCCATTTCGGGCTTAAGCGGAGCAGGTAAAACCCCTTGTTATCCCAGACTGTTACAAGAAACGGACTCCCTGAATTTGAATTCAAGACCTCAAAATGAGATTCGGGGACTTTTACTGTAATCAACAATCTTGACAAATTTGAAGGCAATCAATTTTGTAAAATTATGAAACCCACATGGAGTGTTTGATCACCTGAGCTTTACCATCTCATACACTAATGGTAAAATTGAAAGAGACAAAATAAAATAAAATAAAAGAGCTTTAATTGACTGTGTTCTCCAAATGCAAAATGGTGATATAGACTAGAATTTGAAATCAACTGCGCTCCCAACGTTAAAAAGCAATTAGTCGTGATCCGTCGAATGGTCACGAATTTGCATGTGATTGCCTTTAATCTGATTTAACAGCCCATGTCAAAGTTATTTTATTTTACTTTTCAATTAGTTACTATAAATATATGAGTACATTGTTCAGAAATTTGCAGATCACCAAGTTTTGAATCTTTTTATTTTTCATCATTATACCTTCTTGTCTACGTGAAGGGATAGAATAAACAAACAAACACAATGCCTGCTTAACAACTCGTTTTACTTTTTCCTTTTACTTTACTTGCTTCAAAGTTGTCAAATTAATATATATTTTTAGCTATCCTTGTGATATCTGATCAATACCCAGTTCTCAAAATGCAGATTCTGAGATGGGTTTTTAAGGTTTTGTTGATATGTTCAGTTCTTGGTGTGCCTTCAGTGTCATCGGTGACTCAAGAAAGATCACAACCACAGTCACAGTCACAGGCCGCAATTTGCTTTGAAGAAGATAGACTTGTTCTTCTTGATTTTAAAGCCAAAATCTTGAAGGACACTACTGAGATTCTGGCTTCATGGGTAGGGAAAGATTGCTGTGGAGGAGATTGGGAAGGTGTTGTGTGTGATGCGGGAACTGGGAGAGTCACTGGGTTGGCTTTGCAGAGACCTAATAGAGAGCTTGAAATGTATATGATTGGCACCTTGCCAGCTTCTCTGTCAAATTTGCATTTCTTGGAGGTAATGGTGATAAGCGGCATGAAACATATTACAGGGCCAATTCCAGAGAGCTTCTCAAATCTAACACGGCTCACACAGTTGATCCTGGAGGACAATTCTCTTGAAGGCACTATTCCTCTTGGTTTAGGCCATTTGTCTTTGCTTCAAACACTCTCACTTGGTGGAAATCGTCTGAAGGGGCAAATTCCTCCAAGCCTGGGGAATTTGAGAAACCTTCATGTGATAAATTTAGGAAAAAATTCTCTGTCAGGTCCAATTCCTCCAACTTTCAAAACTTTTCCGAGTTTACAGTCTCTTGATTTTAGCTTCAATTTGTTATCAGGGTTCATTCCCGATGATATAGTAAGGTCTTCAAATCTTACCTACATTGATCTTTCCAATAACCATTTGTCCGGAAAATTTCCCATTTCCATCTGTGGTTTGGCCAATCTGCAAGACTTGTCATTGAGCCATAACCAGCTCACTGGTACACTTCCTGAGCAGATCGGCAGCCTAAAGTCCCTTACCAGTCTTCAACTAAGTGCTAATAAATTCATAGGTCATATTCCAGCGTCCATTTCGAGGTTACAGAAGCTTTGGAACCTTAATTTGTCTAGAAATGGGTTCTCAGAACCTTTACCAAATATTATTGGCAGAAGCATTCCGTCTTTGCTGTCTATAGACCTCTCTTACAACAATCTCAGTTTAGGCACAGTTCCTAATTGGATCAAAGACAGACCACTTTCAAATGTCAATCTAGCTGGCTGTAAACTAAGAGGAACCCTCCCAAAGTTTACAAGGCAAGATTCCTTGAACTCCATTGACCTTTCCAATAATCTTTTCACTGATGGGATATCAAATTTCTTCACAAATATGTCTAGCTTACAGAGCATCAAACTCTCAAACAACCAGCTTAAGTTTGATCTTTCAGAGATTAAATTGCCGGATGGACTTGCTTCTGTTGATCTCCACACAAATCAGATTACAGGGTCTCTCTCCAGAATCATAAACAACAGGACGAGCCGCTTTTTGGAGGTTTTAGATGTATCGCGCAATTACATTTCAGGTTGGATTCCGGAATTTATTGAAGGGTTGAGGTTGAAAGTGCTGAATATCGGAAGCAACAAGATTGCGGGCCACATCCCCAGTTCAATATCAATACTTATTGAACTTGAAATGCTTGATATTCGAAGGAACCAGATAACAGGCACCATCCCTACAAGCTTAGGGCTATTGTCAAAACTTCAATGGCTTGATGTATCAGTCAACTCACTCGCAGGAAAAATCCCGAGCAGCTTGTTGGGGATTCAAGGTCTGAGACACGCCAACTTCAGGGCAAACAGACTATGTGGAGAGATACCACAAGGGAGACCTTACAACAGCTTTCCAGTGTCAGCTTATGCTCACAATCTGTGCTTATGTGGCAAGCCCTTGCCACCTTGTAGGAGAAAGAATCAAGCAAAGATTGTTCAGTGAAATGCTGGCTCAGTTGCCAAAAGACATGCTCATGACATTTGAGCATTGTAACAGGAGAGAGTTCATTAATAATGATTATTATTGAAGAGATCATTGTGTAAAGAATGGAGGCACACCTTAAGTTTGCCCGTCATCAATAATCAATTCAGTATTATTACTACTGGGAAGTCATGAGCCTTGACATCTATTCAAAGAAATCTAATTGAAACATTCAAATGCTAGAAAATATGATTGTAGTATAGGAAATTGCAAAGTTGATGCTTAAAGATCAATGCAACAATGCATGAATACAATTAAGGGTGCGTTTGCCACACAGTATTGCCTGAAAGTATAAATTAGCTTATAAGTTATGGAACAAACATTAGAATATAAGCTAGCGTCGTCCCCAAGGGGTGTGACTTGGTAGCAAATGGCTTAGAACTTGATTGTCAGGTCATGGGTTCGAGTCCAGGAGGTGCATTTCTTATAAGAGCGTGGGGCAGTCGGGGGTTTTACCTACTCCGTTTAAGCCCGGGTCTGGTGGTTTGACAACGAGATTTCCAATGTTTCCAAAAAAAAAAAAAAAAAAAAAAAAAGGGTATAAGCTAGAGTGTGTAAGAAAATTTTCTAAATATATAAGATGTATATATAGGGAATGAAAGAACTTAACCCTTGGATTTAAATGGTTCATTGGAAATGATATATTCTTTAATGAGAAAAGACATAATCCTTAGGGTTGAAAAGTTTCCTTGGAGGGTCATGACTCCTAAAAGAACAAATGTTTTGACATAGGGGTACCTTTACAAAGGCAACCCTCCATGTCTATAAAAATAGTCATTGGGTTCTTCATTTGCATTCATTCAAAAATTCACATTTATCTTTTTTTTCACTTATTCTTAGGCATATAAGAGAGTCTAACGTCTTCACATATAAAAGAGAGTTCCCACCATTATTCATAGTTCAGGTTCTTGAAGAAAGGA